>JBAJNP010005612.1:0-28392 GCA_036877545.1 Yasuhikotakia modesta
TGTATCATCTCAAATGTATGAAAGAAGGAATTAAAGGAACAGTGAAACTTCATCCATCAATGAAACTTTGTCCATTTGCTATTTATTCAACCTCATACCATGTCAAACCTGTATGACAGTTTACTTCTGAGTAACACCTAACAATACTATTAAGTATGTTGGTAACCAAACAACATTGGCACTCATTAGCGATCATTGTATGTACACAAAACCACCAATACATTTTTTTTTCCACAGATTAAAAAAAAAACACATTGTAATCATAAAGTCATAGAGGTATGGAATGTTACAAGGATGAACAAATTCTGAAAAAAATAATCTTCATTTTTGGGTGAACTATCCCTTTAATGACAGGAGCGTTTTTTGTGTTTGAATTTCTTTTAAGTTTTTTTTACTTTTTAGTCTTATTTGTATTGCTGCTCCAGAGCAATTTTCACAGCGAGCATCCACATCCATTTGGTCATTATCAGGCCACAAAACTAACAGAAAAAATTAAATCAGCACTCTAAAACAGGTCAAAATTAAGCATACACAGCAAACGTGAGAATGTTTGATGCCTGTAACGTTTGCAAACACAGCTAAACAGACAGGCTTTGAAGTCACAGAGTCATATAAACACAAGGGGTTCTGAACACAGCAGGTGAAAGTGCCTACCTGTGTGGACTTGTCCTTCATGCAATAGAGGTTGTGCAGGTGGGATTCACGTGGCCACTGCCCTATCAGGTAGGGCCCGGTAATAGCACCCAGAGAGGAAGTTCGTCTGATAGCACCTGTGCTCCACACCTGTTGTGACTTTGACCTCTCAACTGCCACAAGGAAACAGAAAGAGAAAAAAAGAGAGTGGCAGGTGAGTGGTGAGCAGATACACTAAGGTGGCAAGCAGCCCTAAAGTTATTTTCTTACAGCCTGTTAGCTGCAGTAGCAGCATGTAATGCTAAACGCAGTATTACCAGATTCTTTGAAAGCTTAGCTTCTGATGCACTGGTGACTTTGCAGCAATAAAGGCATTTGTTAACAGTTATTCATTTATAGTTAGTATTTGTCAAGTAATTATGTTTTATAGAGTTGTGGTTTACATATATAGGCAGTACATGACATGAAACTAGCTTTAAAGCTTTGTATCCAAAACATAAACAATACAAGCTCAGATATTTTTACATAATATTATATATATGCATTTGGCAATGACACATGGTTTATTCACACCAGTGACCATAATGATAACTATAAATATTTAAATTAGTTTCCAATTAAAGGATAACAAAATTCACATAACAACTATAACATTTAGATTTCCTTAAGAGTAATTGGTTTTCAGC
Organism: Yasuhikotakia modesta; assembly: GCA_036877545.1. NCBI lineage: Eukaryota > Metazoa > Chordata > Actinopteri > Cypriniformes > Botiidae > Yasuhikotakia > Yasuhikotakia modesta. The sequence continues at coordinate 1,320 of JBAJNP010005612.1, forward strand.
TGAGTGATAAAAGATTTGACAGCCAATCAAAATCCATTAAATTGTAATTTTCACATTGAACTCTCATATGCATTTAAAATGGCAAAAACATGAGCAGTGCATTACAGTGCATTTAATGCACCTTTATCAGTACACGTCGCCTGGAAATTGGGCCCACATGTTTAACACTGGAAACCACACACACACAGAACCAGTTAAACTACAGGAAACACAAGATATCTTGCTGTCTATTGCGTTCATAAGGAGCTGCATTATAAGGCAACATCCTAACTGAAATTAAACCAGATAAGTAGCACTCTACATAGTCAGCAACTCTAGATTCCCCTATACTGACACCTATACTGACAGGGGTTGTCGAGGCTATACACGTGGTGCATCATTGTTGTACGTGTTCAAACTGAACTTTTATCCCTGATGGTATAAATACCTCAAGCACATCCCTCATCCCACACAGACAGGGAAAAAGGTGGGAACTGGTTCAAGGGCATTTGAACATATCTAATCAACGCCAGTCAGATCACGACACCTTCCTGGAGTGGATTTACGCCTCTCTGTGCCACCATGCATACATCATCAGGACTATGGATCACCTTTATGGCTTTCAGAAGACAAACTCAGGTATCTGTGTACACAAACCACTTCTAGGCAAACTGCACTCCTGTCTATATGGTAAGCAGATTCCTGAGAAGCAAACACAATGTTGTGGTGTTGTCCTGAACAATCGACTGGAGAGGTTTATGCACCTGCTGGAAGGCCCAGCACATGCCAGGCTTTGGATGCTGGTCTCCAGTATGAGGATGCTGGTGTCCCTGTAGGGCTTCTTAAACAGTTTACCAGTAAAATGTCTTTGGTCAACCAAACACAATATATTTTTAGGGCATTTATTATATTATTCATGCTTAAAAACTAAGCATTAATGGCTTTGATGATTGAATTCCAGCTAGACCTTTAGCTAGCAATGTCTGGTGACCTAAAACTAAATAAAAGCAATACTGTTTTTGTGCAAAATGATTCTTGACTTGCAAGAAAAGCTATGTTTTCATGAGAGAAGCCAGAAGAGGAAATTCATAGCCAGGCATGAATTGACAGTTTATTTTGCACCTCAGTGTTAGTTAACACAATAGATTGTTTAAAGATTCTCAACATCTCGGTTTGTTGCAGGTTGCTAAAGCTATTCACACCTCCTTCAATTAGATCATCATCAACACCGTGTTTTCACGCTGTGAAGCCCACATCAGAAGAGCAAAGCAAGCACCAAGTGAAACCAACAAAGAGTAACAATGAAACTCAAAGGAGGTACATTTTGGGTACGTAAATGTCACAGCAAGGGTGCAAACTATATAAGCCACACATTCTCAAATGTGTCATACACAGTTAGCTCCTGCTACCAGGTAGGATTCAGAGAATTACCACTAAAAAACAAACTTGTGTACTAGAGACGACATTGAAATTGAGAGTGTACGGTTGCTATGGTAATAAGCAGGGTCACCAAGTGCAAACCTAATGGATTACAGTCCATTCTAGAAGACCATATTTAGACTTGGTCCTTATCTTACCGTGCACTTTTTAGGAAGTGCCTAACTAAAAACAGAGTCACTGGAATACTGTATGTCGCTTAACTCCTGTTAAAATCCTGCAACTTCAACAAATAAGGATTAAATCTTAAAAATTTTAGGTAGAAAAAAATAAATTGTTTGTTGTAAACAAACACACTGCAACAATCCTGCCGCAGTTGTTCCTGTAGCTCATTGGATAAAGCATTGTGTTAGCAGCGCTTGTTCAGTTTTGTACATCAGTTCTGTCTGACTGACAGGCAGTCAAGGCGCACCAGAAAACACAATAGAAGCAGTCAATGACTCACATACTGTACTTCAAATGTTCTAAAGCCATATAATTATTATATACAAGAAACAGACAGAAATTTATTACACCACCATTATTCTCTCAAGACGTTGTTGGTCATTTCAGTGAATGCGTTTTGATAACTATAGATTCTAAATGTTTACTTAAATTTTTTGAACTCAGGCACTAAGTTATTTAGGTGTTTTTATTTGTAATTTTGGTCCTGTTATTGACTAATGAGGTTTTGGAATCATGAACCAACATGTGATTCTAATCCGTCAATCAATATTTGTAAAGCATTAATTTTTATTTACAAAATTATGAATGACACACTTTAAGTTCTTTAATTGGACTTTAGTATAGCGTAACTGGTCTAGTGAACCCATGCCAAGATTATGGGTTTGATTCCCAGAAATATACGTACTGATAAAACTCTGTTTAAAGTCTGAATGCACCATTGCTTTGTTGCTTTGGGTAAAAGCATCTGGCTAATTCATAAATGTAATTCACTAAAATAAATGTTTATTCTTATCACACATTAGGCATTGTGACAGTAACAGCCATGAATATGTGCACGTCAAGTCAAATTTGACAAACATGAGGCGGCTGAGGTAGACTTGGCGCAGGGTTCGACTTGTCCAAATGTTGCTTGGTGAGTGTGCAAGGCATTTGTTCATGACACCCTGGCAATGAAGTCCTTCCTCTCGGCCTGTTTTACAGTTTCCTGAGAGCAGATGGAAAGAGGCCGAGCGACTTCATGCCAAAAACTGTTTTGCTGACACCCCCACAGTAGGGCAGGGCGGACAGATTGAGAGATGGAAAAAGAAACATCTTTATTTCATCTTTCCCCTATCTCTTCGAAAGCTGCGAGTGAGGAGAATGGGCGGCGTGCATGGAATACCATTAGTAAATGTGTGAGGGGTGACATTTCTGTAAAACGCAGCCCTGGCAAACCCTGAGTGCTTGTGTGGGTGGACGAAGCGCTGAAAGACCTTCTGCTGTTATTAACACAATCACAATTTGACAAACATCATCCCGGTTTCTCTCTGAGCTGTGAATGAGGTCATATGAGATGTGGGACAGGTGGTTTTGCTCACTGCGTGATGGGGGAATAAAACACATTTCTAAGCTGCAGAACTGCAGCCTGCAGGTTATGATGTTTTCACACGTGTGGAATTCTTTTATTGCATTAATATGTTTTATTGGGAAAGTATAAACATTACTCCTGGCTTCTATTTTTCGCTTGGTTACGGTGAGCTAACTTTATTTAGCGGGATATAATGCATTAGCCAAAATAAAGGCAGGGTGAGCCAATAACATCATCAGTGCTGTAGATGTGGAGGTTTAGGGCTTTTGGAGGTAAATAAAGTCCCTTGTTGGGAGTCGATTTGCATCGCGAAAAACAGCCGCTTTTGTATGACGTCCATCAGCACAGTCGGAGTTCTGCTGGGCAGAGCGAAACGCTTCACACTAGGAAACAAAAACTAACCGCGAGGCAGGGGACATGCAAATGTGAACTTTTCCCCTCTAAATGTGACTCTCTCGCCCATGAGACACATTGTGACTTACTGCAGCATAATAACCAGCAGAATATTCTAAAAATACGTACAACATGTGAAGTGTGATGCTAAAAGACTTAATTGGCATGCAACTTTTTAATATATGCAGCTTTAATGTAGCGATCCACAAACAATAAATGCATTGCTTGTCATTTAGCTATCATTGAATGTTGTTCATAATGTTAGGGCCCACAATAAACAGGCCTTTTGGTTTGCAATGCTTTTTTTAGTTTGGGTGGCAATTAAGTCCTTGGAGCGATGTGCAAAAATCAAGATTATAGTCATTAGCAAAAACAGTCAGAGTCCACAGCTGTTGAGCTATATATTAATAAAAACAAGAACAAGGAGAGGTGCCACGTTGTTTAAAAAAGGCAAATGTTGATAAGACAGACTCTGCATGTTGGGAGAATATACACTGGCCCTAAAAGTACTTACACTTAAGCCAGTGTCATACATACACAACAAAACAGGCTAGAGCTTTTCTCAAAGCTAATGTCAGTTTCCATGTGCAAGATCCTCATTTAAGACACCTAAACCACAGGGCTAGTTCTGCCCAATAACTGCAGACTATTCTGATAAAGCTTAACAAAAATTTTTTTGTCTTAACTGTATTTCTAACAAAGAAGTTAACTTTATATGCTAACTGATAAAATCCATTTATTATTCAAAACCTAAAAAAAACTCTTAGAAGTTTTTTTTTGGCAGAAGTGTGCTTGCACTACATGATACATTTATTAACAATAATTGTAAATTGTTTAAAGATATTCTATGTAAAGATATTCTAATTCTATTTTAAAAATAACACTTCTAAATTAATAAATGTCAAATAAAACATTTCAGTAAATTATTTGATACAGTGCATATAAGTGGGAAAATAATTCCTCTGCAAAAAATAATAACCTTCTGCAAGGCAACAAAAGGAAAAACAAAAGAAAAAACTGAAATCACATGCCAATGTATTAACTACAAAAACTTAAATTCAGAAACAGGACTTTGTGAGGACTCTGCAAAATGTCAAATGGTGCAAATTCCAGAAATAGCACTTGTTTAATAATTAATGCAAATAAGCATTGACGTCATGGTAATAATTCAATGTGACACTTTCTGTGTAATTGTCTGTAGTCTGACACATTTAAACTATGTTTCATTCAATGGTCAGGCTGCTGTAGGTGACCATGGAGGCCATATAATCTGGTTTACTTCACTACAGTGGCTCTGCATTGACTTTAGTCACTGCAAAGAAAATGTCTCTGACATTTGTTTTGGGATTTCTCTTGATTTAATACTTCCTGTCAACCTAAAATAGACCAGTAAACAACCGAATTATGTGCAGCTACAGTCTGCCTTAAAGAGAAGCTCACTGCCATCTATTTGATATGCTATAAACAATATCTTAGAAACATGCAGTACAAAATGTGCAATAACTAACCTTTCCAGATGATGTTTACAAGTCCTTATTCCGAACCAGACACAACAGTCAACATTTTGACCGATAAATAAAGAGAATATTTTCATCTGCTGTCATCTTTTATGAACAGTTCTTCATATAAGCCTAGCAGATCTTGGTTTACAAGAAGTGTGTGAGTGAGTGTGTGTGTGTGTGTGTGTGTGAGAGAGAGAGAGAGAGAGAGAGAGAGAAAGAGAGAGAGAAAGAGAGAAAGAGAATGTGTGTGTGTGTATGTATTCTGATTTGATGTTATGTCATGATTCCCGTTTTCAGCCCCTGGGGTGTGTGTGATAACGGTTCAGATGTGCGGCAGTCTGCTGCTACCTGACAACTACACTTAAACACCACATAGCATGCAGATGAAAGCCCTATCTGAGCTCTCCAGTGTTCATAAACACTCCCAATGCAGCACGTACACAAAGCCACATTAAAAAAACTAAAGCTTGCTCTATGAGGACTAACCAAAACTTGCAAAAAAGGTGCAAGACAAATATATCCTACAGTTACTACTCTGATAAATCTGGCTGAGAGAGCAAACAAATACGCAGATTAACAAGAAACTTAAAGTATGAAAAACCAAGTTTTTAACAAAGTATGCAAAGTTTGTTTGATTGCTTTCAGAAGCTGTAGCAATGCATTCACCAGAAAGGATGTGAAACATATATTATGTAATTGTAACTTCAAATAATATATAATGGCAGCAGTCCTAAGAAACATATTTTAACACTACAAAGCTTAAAAACAACATTTCAGCTGTAGCCACTGTCCATACCATGAGCTATGCATTTTTAAGATTGTCAAGTTAAAAACAGTTCAAATTTTAATAACACTGGAGACCGCGGCGATTCTGTTGTGCCCTGTCCAGCTGTTTTTAAACAATGACATCTAAACAACACGTAGGATCAGAAGACCCAGTCTAGTGTAATTACCAGAAGGTCAGAGGACACCAGTGTAATTATTCAGGGCTTACGTCAGACAGCCAAGTCGACTAAACATTCAGTCAACCTGCTGACTTAGTAGAGTTAAAAAAATTGAGTTTGCACATCTCAAACAGTAGAACAGGTTTCCTGTATTGAGACTCAAATGAGGAACTATATTTTATTTTCCATAACATGATTTTTCCTGTACAATTTCTCACCACATCTCCTCCACAAGCATGTATTGATTTTTTTGTTGGGTTATCAGACATTAACACATATGGTAAAGGGATCCAAAAAATGGCTGCCCCTGTACACCATAGAAGGTTTGCTTTCCGGCGATATTAAGGGGGTAACAAGGCCTAACCAAACATTTAAAGCTCTTTTTCTCATTCATTAAGCAAACTTAACTGTAAAGCTGAGAATCTGCTAATAGCCAGATCAAATGCCTTCAGACAGGCAAAGACAACAAATTATGCATCATTTAATGATTGCAAAGTGCCATTTCTTGTAATGTTAGTCAATAAACAGGGTGAGACTGATGTTACATATGATGTCATCACTAAACGCTGCAAAAGGTTGTGCAGTCTGCAGTGCTGCCTGGAGAGTTTTCTACACCAAATCAATGGAGGTCATTATACACGCTCCCTTCAGAAGAGATGGACTTCTAGTTAACCTTTAGTGAAGTTAAATGCTTTACCACAAGCCCCATTCATGACCACTGATCAAAATAATCTCTACATTTTGGGAAAAGCATGTTAATTATGCTTGTCTAATGGTGCTGCAATAAATATTTTACCCATTAGCAGGATAATATCTAGTCAGAACTATTGCAAATAAAGACTAAAATATAAAAATGTCTTTTTTTTATCTAATGCAATGACAGCCATGCATTTTCAAGTGGGCTTTAGCATCCCAAATATGCTAAGGCCTTTGTACCATTATTATTGCAGTAATTCCCATTTATATAAATCATAATAAACTTAAACTTAACGTTTTAATGACACTGATGGCGAATATGACGTTATCACAATCTTACTGTAATTACTATAACTGCCTGGTTATCATAGATCTGAACGTAAATGTTGATACTGCAGTCTTGAGAATGAATGAACAGTTTATTGCATGTTGTTAGCCTCACTTCTTTCATCCTAAACATACTGAAAACACATGACTTGCGTCGTTAAATAAAGCTTTAGGCTCTCATGTTTCATTATTTAAGTCTTCTAATAATGTTTTATGAAGCACCGCAGCAAGATGCGGCTTCTGTGTTTGTGACGGGGCCCCTGTGTGACCATAACATACGCTACCCTTCAATTATCCAGCTAATTGTTTCCATTCCTGCCCAGCTAAACAACAGCACATTAAACGCAACAGTAAGGAAACACATACACCATCTCATATATGATTTGGACACCTCGAGACATCCGGAATACTTAAGATATCAGAAGTAGTGCGTGTGCTTATGAAGCTACAGAGCGCTAGCTTTAGCAGGAGCAGCCCGGGCAGCGTCCCAAAGCCTAGCAAGCCTGTCTTGGGAACATTTTCGGGAATCAGAGGCGTCGTACGGGCAAGACGCGTTTTTTGCGTTCGCAATAGAAAAACGCGACGCAACCTGTCGATGACGCGTTGTAGCGTCTTGTATGAATACCATTACATGATGCCCCAAAAACGCTGTCTAGGCGACAGCTACTTAGTTTTTGAATCATGAAAAAATCCGATTGTTTAACATAATTGTGTGTTTCTTTCTGTGTATTAGTCTATTCGGAAAATACAAATAAAATTAAACTGCTGAGTCTTAGAAGCTGAGCACGTTAACTAATGCAATTGTCATTTGCTCCACATAACCAAACATGCATAATAAGCCTGTCATTTCTGTGTCGTTCATCTCATTTTAGTTTCAAAATAAGTATGCATCGTATTTTCAGTATAAAACAGCCTGACCCAATTAAACCTCCATCAGCAGGAGTAAGGAAAGCGCGATGGAAGGATGCTTATTTGCATAAAATGAATGGCTGTCAATGAAGCAGGATCTGGGCCTGTTGTTTACCTCTAAGGACAGGTGAATGAGGACAGCACTCGGGTGAGCTCCCGTGCTCCGGCGGAGAGCGCCTCTGGCGCGGGATCAGCCGACCATCCAGCGAGCCGCTTCCTGCCGGACTGGCGAGCGTTGGGCTGCCGGGAGTAGAACTGCAGTGCTGGGCTGATGCTGTCGGTTCTGTATTACTCCCGACTGAGATGGAGGAGGGCGCGGGAGGGCGGGTCGGACTGTGCTGCTGATTTCCACGCAGGAGCTGGTAGGGCACCGTGGCGCGAATGGGCTGCAACCGGCTCGCGTTGCCACTGCCGTTACCGGCGGAGGATGATGATGATGATGCTACCGAGGAGGAGGAGGAAGAGGAGGTGTTGATGGGGGACCCGTCATTGCTGCGTCTGACCCAGGCTGAGTTCACAGGTGATGCTGACATGACTAAACGAAACTAAACTAAACTAATGTAATACTTATTGCAAAATTCCGTATTTGTTTCTCCGCTGACAACATATGCCAGTAGAGCATAGGCATTAATTACATTTATTGATATGTATAAAAAATACAGTCGCGGTTTGTAAAAAATAGGAACTTATTTTAACGTTGGTGTAGTGCACAGTTCAGCTTGCTGGTTTGTGCGCTACATTTGTAGCTATGTAGCTTCCTTGAACGAAGTTTTGATCCTTTCCTAGCTGTTTGCATGAGTCACGCTAAAGATTGGTTGTCGTTAACTTGTAAACTGCACGTCTTTTAAATGCGTCAAGAGTTCCTTCGAGTCTTTAAAAGAACAAAAATTGAGGTTAAAGAAATATTATCCCGACTGTCGCATGTCTCAGCTCCCCTCTTTGCCTTGTGTTACTCCAAGTGACGGGCACTTTAGAGACACAACCACTGGGGCGTGACCGTGTGACGCTGTGACGATTTCTGATTGGTGGATTGCATGATCCAAACAAAATGTTATTGGCTTGTCCAAAATGATTGCGTAAATAGATAGATGAGGTTTAGATGATTTATATTCTGACTTACTATTAGTTAATGTCAATTGACCGACTTATTCGAGAATACAAGTTATTACTTGATTTGGTGTTAATATGCCCTAGAAAAAAGGGAGGATACTATTTTGTTGTTTTGTTAAATGTAATAGTTATAAATGTAAATACTGAAAAATCCAGTCTTTATTCTCTTTAGATTTGAATATACATCCAGATATTTTTCATTTACACATAATGCAATAAAAATACTGAGATAAAGAACAAAAAGGAAACAGCAACAAAATATTATAATCAAACAAGATTTTAATTAAGAATGCATTTTTTCATGCTCAGTATTTAGCATAAATATCGTGTGGGATGAGAAAATTGTGTACTACTTTTCCAGATATGAATCAATAGCAAAGGACAGTGCATAAAACAGAACCCATAGAGTTGAGGTGATTACATAATATTTACTTAAAGAAGTGCTGTTTTTTACTTAAAAGGGGCAAAGAGAGCAAATTATAAATTAGAAGGATATTGATAACCACAAATGAGATAACCACGTGAAAAATATATATATATTATAAACTAAATCACTACTAGGTAAAGGACAGAAGATGTGAAGTGATTTTCAGAAAGCCAAACTCCTGAGTGCATTGTGTAAATAGCAGCATGCATGAAATAAACCTATTAATTTACTTAAATTCAAATTGAAAATTACAGTGTATGTAACCCGTTCCTACAAGACAGAAATTGCTACTAAATCCCCATGTTGTTTTTGCAATGAACTGTTCAGAAAACCTCCTCCAGAAACAGGGTTACGTTAATTACAGACCCTCAAAACATCATGCATTAAAACCAAACAACATCAGTTGAGGTATGCCATTCATGCAACGTCAGTACACAAAAGGAAAAGACATATGTGCATACATTTATAAATAAAACATGTCAGCATAACGGAGCGCCGCCATGTCTCTCTCACATGTCTAAGTAAATGCAATTCTTACATAAGTAACTGGTTAAAGATGATGTGTGTAATTTTTGTTACAATACTTCCGCCTATTTTAGCCTAATATGGAGAAGTAATTTGTAGGCTCATTACCCAAAAGTATAAACACTGTGGCTCTGAGGCATTATTAAAACATTGCTCTGTTTGTTTGAGCCTCCTGACCAGCCCTAATAGTGGTGTGTGTGTGTGTTTGGCACCCACTGTCAACCAATGGTAGGTGGGGGAGTGGTTTAAAACCGTAACTGTTTAATAAACAAGTAATTTCTGTTTGGTGTTGCAAACAGTGCAAAAATACTTCACTTTTTTATTATTGGTATATTTAGAATGTAAAATTACTGCAAAGCATGTATTATCCAAAAGGAGATTGATTTTTAACATAAATAACCATTACTTTGAAATATTTCATATGTTTGTATAACCTCATTATTGACTGATATATTTGTTGAAGCTATTGGATATCACTGTGATACACTGTTTTCTATTTATCTTTACTGCTTGTATCATGATCAGCAAACTTAAACAAATTCAAAGTATTGGATGAACTAGGAAAAAAGAGAAAGGCCATCACAGATTGATGTTTAAATGTCAAATGCAATTTCTAAGAACACAGTAGTTCCAAAATAATGTCAGCATAACTTCCTATGCTACAGGACCCAAAAGAGTCAAAATACAAAATTGCACATCCATTGACACCCGTAAAATCTGAACTACATTAAAAAAAGAAAAGCCGTAATTCATCTTATAAATGCTTACTGTGTTTAAATGAAGCAGTAACGCTCATCTCACACAGACAAGTGTAACATCCTGAGACTGTAAACCGTTTTGATGCTACATTAACATTACACTCGCTTACCTGTTTACACTAAATGAACAACATCCTGTTCTGAGCTTGCCATCTTATTGGCCAGCAGACTAAAACTTCACTTACTTAAGAAAAGGCAAATGGTTTAAGAGTTTCCTGTCAGCCGAACAGTCAGAGTTCACCGTGCATGAGTAATAAATTGATATAACTGACTCAAGGCTCACAAAGCACTGAGTTCTCCAAAGTAAAATCATAACAAAAGTTAGCTAGCGTATCATTGATATTGTGAGGCAAGGCCAGATCTGGAATAAGGGGTAGGCCTGACTGCATGGCCAGGATATGTGGTGCTAAGGTGAAGGGTATATCTCCTAGAAGTTCAGGCAAGGCAGGAGTGACGTCTGCATTGTGTGTTTCTGAGGACGTCTTAGCAGTTGTGGGCTGGAGCGTAGCTTGAGCCATCCCTGTGGTTTCTCTGTTCCCAGCGCTGGATGGCTGAACAAAAAGAAAGAAGAGAATCCACATTGAAAACTGAGAACTCAAACCGGATTTGTTGAAAAGCAGCACTATAATTATACTCAACCGAGTGTTGGTACCTCACAGCTGGTGTGACTTTACTATTGAACCATTTACCAAAATACCCCGGTGAAAATGTTTAGCGCTTTAAATCCTCATTATTCAGGAATAATTTTAGACTCTCCTTGTTATAATCATCAAGGTCAGGTGATATGATATGTCATATATCAGTGTCTATAATACCATGATCCATTACACTGACTGCATGAACGAGTCAATTATTTAAGACCCCTTAAAAAGACCAGAGCCTGCAGTTAATAAATGTAGAAAATTTCCAGTCTTTTTAGAAAATGTGAGAAGTGCATGTCAGAGCAAAAGCTGACACAACGCTAGGGTGTGCCGGGTGGTTGCTTAGATAGCCAATACAAGAGATAAACTTCAAGTTTTAATAGCGTTCTAGTCAGTTGATAAGACTCATGTGATTGCTTTAATGTAAAGCTATGGACTACAATTCCCCCATACATTTAATTTTCTGCCAGGTATTATCTATGGATGTAGCACAAACAGTGTAAGAGTTATGCACCAAAGTTTAGTACATTCTAAGTTATTCTACTACATGATTGTTTAATTTAACCAATTAAAGCAGAAATATGCAGTGTTGTACAAGACACAGCTGCAATGTAATATGTTCTAAAATTGTGGGAAATTATTATTCCAATAAGAAAGTGCCAGTGTACATATGCCATTAACATTTAATGTTTACAAACAATCATCATTCAAAAGTAACATTTGTCATCTGTTAACAATATCTAAAGGTTAGACACATTTTTTTGTTTAATACTGATTTTAAAATAATGTTTTAAACACATTTTGTTGTTGTAGAATGTGGGAAATTCATAGTTTAATTGTTAATAGGATAATGTTGGTAATACAGTAAATAGATCTCTGTGAAAAACAACATGACATACAAAAGGTTGTCATTCCTTCGCAAGTAGCTATGAAATTAACTGCAGAAAGATGCTGTAGAGAATGTCAGTCTGTAATTAATAGGACAAAGCTTTGGGCAGGTAAACAGAATCACGTTATCATTGTGGTTGAGATGGTTGCCTGTTGCCTTTCCTGTTTGTCCCATATACGTGCCAAACACATGTCAGGCAGACAAGAACACTCTATTAATCTCTGTGCTTTACTGTAACACGAGACTGGCACAAAAAAGATCGCTAGCACAGTGTTATATATTTTGTTCACATGTGTTCTTACATTAGCCCAACAACGTTTCTAACAATGTTTGAATTAAGAGAAAGTCTAGTCTTTCACCCCTCTTCATAGAGCTACCAACACATACTTAAAAATCTTGCCGGAAGATGTAGACCATCTTGGTACAGTATCGCTATACTGTTCTTTTGCATACTGACAACTATTCCATACAATTTCTGTGTACTTTATAGTATTCTGGGCGCAGGCTGTGATAAAACGTGATAGTAGTTGTAGTGTCACTGTGTTGTTGTTTTGCACAGTCATCACAGACCACAATGTTTTGTTATCATTTGCAACAGGTTATGTCACGAAAGATACCTTAAAGAAACACAGACATGCAGGTTAATTAGATGACCCAACAGGAGTTTTGGACAAGAGAATGGAAATCAGTTATTATGTGTTATACATACATACCAAGTCAGCCTTTAAGAAAATTCTGTATATGTTCAAATGTACTTATAGTATGAATGTTCTGAATACGTAGAAATAATGTATCAACTGCAATGCAATCTTATTTTAATCTTCTCCATGTCTGTCAGCGTTTTGTTGCATCCAGTCACATAAGATGGGACATTTGGGTGCTCTGTTTATGTTTATCTTGCATTGTCCAGCCCACACTAAAATCTCATTGGACCAAAATCCCCCTAAACATAAATGTGTAATAAGCAACCATTGTGTTAATGCTTCTCATGGCATTTTTGCTTTTGGTGATAACAGAAAATGACTTATTACCCTTATGTCATGTTAAAATAACCTTGAATATTCTGTCTTTTTTAAAAACCAGTCTTCTGGTTTCTGAAAGACATGACGGTGAGTAAATGATTAAGTGAATAATTTTAATTTCTGACTGCACCACAACTTTAAATATCTTTCTGCATAAACTAGGCTTCTAAATGGCAGCAGTCATTAACTACAACTTTATGAAGCTTATAAGGCACAGTTTGTGTTTGGTCACAGAGGCGCCGCTGACATTCTGTGGTTGTTTCTGAAGCTGTGCTTTTGTGGCATTTTGCAGCCACCCTGCGAAGTGTCGTTCTGTTCCTGTCAACAGGCTGCAGCTGCTGATCTTAGTGGTTCATCTGTGTTTGGCATATGGCATCAATTTTTGTTCCCCTTGACACATTATAACATGAAGCATTTCTAGTTACTTCTATGCATCTACTTCTACAATTGTACTGCAGCTTCCAACCAATGCAGAGCTTTGAATTTGTTTGTCACGATTTGAGATTCTTTCCTTTGTTTATTAATGCATGTTACAGTTTGAGTGATGCACCTACAAACCAATATCACACTAAAGTTTGTTTCATTCGATTTTTTAAACTGATGTCATACTAAAGTTTCATTCGATTTCATACAATTTACTTGCTTCAAAATTTCATTTTCCATAGTTTTTCCATCATGTTTCCTCATCCCTTCTACACGAACACTGTAAACTCACTCTCTCACATGCACCATTCTGTAGACATGTAAACTCCAATAACTGACTCCAGGTTTTAGGAGATTCTGAGAAATCTCTTCTTAATAAAAAGCAAGAGTGTGAGTGAGCCTCTTTCATTAGCCATATGGCTCCAGGCAGTGCTGTGGAACAGATTGCTGAATGGCAGCACCACGTGTTGCACGGTTCAATCCTGCCACCTGTCACACACGCAGCAGTGTGAGAGCCGCTCGGCCAGCTCATCTCAAGGGCTCTTTCTCTCTCCTTTCCTCTGCATCCAGCACACAGCATATGGAAATATTGCCTGCCTGCTGATATGGACAACTCTGTGATCAATTCTTCAGATTTAATTACTTTCTGACTGTTCAGGATCAGAATGAACACAGCATGCTGTGGCATTCATGCTTACAGAGTAATTATATAATGCCGTATGCATATTTTGTCATGTTTGCAATTTTCTTATGGAAGCGTGGGTTATGCTGCCTGTGTAAAAGTTGTCAGCTCTTGTGGGTGGTTGCTAGGGTGTTGCTATGATGACTGTTTTATAACATGTTGCTATGTGATTTACTGGGTGGTTGCTAGGAGGTGCTTACTATCAGAAAAGTAATAGCACACCTATCCTAAACACTCACAATTTGACACCATTCATTCTCTGCAGTTTATATGTCTGTAGCACAAACAATGCAGGACAAGTTATTTATTAAGATTAATATTTAGGAATTCTTTAGGGACCCAAACTATGACTTTGAGCTATACTGGTGCTTGTCTAAGCTAACATGCTAATGCTTAGTTGTTAGCTAACTTCTTAGCATAATTGTTGAATAACACAGAGACAGATGACTCTGTGCTATCAGAATGAACAGATTAACAAGTGTATGACAAAACTATAAACATATGAAGTTTGTTGTTGTAGCAACTTAGCTGAATCAATAATGGGCAGAAGGTTTCTAGGTAAACTTTATGAACAAAAGCTCACCTTAGATGGCTGTACAATTACATTTGTTGCTGGCTGCACAATGTTCAAGGTCTGCATTTTCTGTCGCTGCTCTTCCACAGTTTCACCTACAAGCAAAAAAAAAACAGGAAATAGTTTAGAAAACTATTTGGGAAGAAATGTTTTACACCACATATTAAGTAAGTGTGTGGTTCCCCTTAAGCAAATTGTTACAACATCAAACTTTGAAAGCAAATTAATTTATATTTCCCCTTTGCTTTGAAGATAATAATGTGGATTATTTATATTTAACAAGTAATTTTCTGGTTTTATTATGGATTATGGCACATTAGATTCCCCAAGTACTTACAGGCACAATGAACCTTGTAACTTGACAGACAGCTGCACCTTGGGATTATTACCAAGAACTAACACCTAAATTATGTTAAACAATCCTGTATGACAAATCCTCCTGCAGCTGTCATATGGCAGATAACAGAGAATTTCACTTCTGAGCGTTGTTTTCCCTCCTCTCACAGATGGTGTATTTCCTATATGAAAAGTGAACCCAGTCTCTTTCTGTTGCTCCTGAGCATCGCACAGTTGAATGTCTTGGTTTTCACAGAGTTGCTGAACATCTGCTCACCTCTGAGGCCTTCACAGACACACCAGGGCTCCTCCCTGTTATTACCATAGAGTTCACTGCTTTTGATGTCCTCACCTCTCAGCAAATCATTCCCTCTGAGACGGTGTACAGTCATAGTATTCTGAGAATTAAAGCGCTATAAGTTTTGTCACATCACATGCCTTGCATCTAAAGTTTAAGATTATGCAAAATAATCAATAAGMTTATWTWRTCAYATCRCATRMYTTRYAYMTAAAGTTWAASATWACTTKCMAAATAAKCAYAAGATTMTSCAAWMTRATTGGCCGGCCAWTTCAAACTAAACATTTTTCATTGCTCAAATGGATGCCTACAAGGATAAACTATCCCATGTATGAGAGAGGTGCAGGTTCTAATATGGCTGTTCTGACTGTCTGCTGACCAAGCAGTGACTTTACATCTGTAAAAACTGTTGAGCAATGATCAGTTTTACTTGAGTCAAAGCAAAATAAGGAATCTCTGTTGCCTGAGAGAAACGGATCTGTGGCAGAGATAAATAATGCAATGTAAAGTAAGCCTATATTTTCTCCCTTATGTGCTGTCAGTAGAATCAACACAGTGTTGCGTTGACACCCAAAGTGAACTTTAAAAACCTAATGCTTGTTTCACGCATCTCCATCTGGTGTGTCAGAGCTGATCTTCTGCCTATCAGGGGACACACCAAAATTCCCCTTCTGCAATGACTGAATCCACACACAACAACTAGACCTGGGTTACGCTGTGGAGCTAAATTATTACTATTCAAGTCTTTAAAAAATCTGTTTTATTGTTTTATGTGCTTTGTAACACACTACTGTCAGCCTTAAAAACTCATATCATCCTATTAATTCTGTGCAATTTTAATGCAGTCCAAAGGTCAGGTTCGGGTCCCGACCCGTTCTACAATTCTTCCCGTATCAGCAGCATGTGAAGCTCATGAAGACTGGGTCACATGAAGCAAGCTGCACTCTGAACCAATCACTCTCATTACACAACGTTACATCACGTACTGTTTGTGTTCCAGTTCCTGAGCGTGCCGCATAAGTCCGTGATTAAGAGTGAGCTAGAGCCCAGTCCTTGGAAAAATTAATACGGACACTGAGTAATTCACTTGGCTTCAAACTGTGTACTGATGATTTAGATTAACTGAAGCCCCTAAACGCTTGGGCAATAAACTACAGGAATAATCTACTACTTTACTACTTCAAGGAACAGTCAAGCTTTAGAGTTAATGTTTAGATTACAGTGCGTCTTCTATCGCTATAAAAGAAAGGTGTCTGCTCTATGAAGAAAGAGCAGGAGTGGGAAAAGCAACAGAAAATCTGTTGCTGAGAAAAAGGCAAGAGAGAGTTAAAACCTCAAAATGGACACAGCTGGTCATGATGTCATCAATGCTTTCTATTAATAAGGTTTTCTTCGCTTAATCGAGTCCCAGCAGGAAAACCAGCCAGATTATATAAACAATTTTTCTGAGGTTACGTTTATGTTAACAAAATTAAACTTGAACATATGGTTTCATAACAAAAGGCCATTTAAAATGTAATATGAAGTATGAGAAAATAATTAGAAAATAATGTTAGATTTGAAAAAGAAGCATTGCTTTTTTTAACAGAGGGCAACTTGACCTCCAGTTGAGATGTTCTGATCGAAAAGCCTTATCAAATCTGTGCAGGCAAGGAGGGTTTTAGGACGGATGTTGTTTTCTACAAGCCACTGCAAGCATACATTCATGTCTGCTATGAAATGCCCTTTTTCTCAATCCAATTAACTGAAGATAAAATAATTCTCATTGATTATCCTTTTTTCCCTGGAAAATGTAACATAAACATTAGTTCATGTTTATGTTAAGGTTAATTTTCCAGGAATACAAAGCACAATCCTTGTACTGTGATTTCCCCAAACTCCGGCCTGAAGAATGGCAGTGAAAAGATTTTTTTTGTCTTTACCAAAATTGCTCATGTAAAAGATGTTAAATAGTTGCCAAATTTCGTGAGCATATTTTCCTGAGAACCTCAAATTAATTCCTTTATTAATTTATTTTTACAAAACCACAGAAAAAGATGTGATCAGCTTTTCTAACATAAAAACCATTCCTGACAATCCAACACTGAGGCTCACAATAATATCAAGTTGTTGTGTCATGACCTAATATAGTTGTCCACCCATTTTCCTTTTCTTAGCCTATTTCCAAAATTTTCTCACAGCATGGTTAGCCTAAACTTGGAGGAGAATTAGGGAATGTTTTGCCAAACATTCTTCTATCCTTAAAAAATTTGCAGTAATTTTCCATTCTTGGTTCTTATTTTTTTACACTGGCACATGATATGTGCTATTTAAACCTGGCCCAAGCCTTAGGTCAACAAATCACACATTTTATGAACCATAGGACTGTATTTATATTTATATATCTCTCTTCCCTTTGACCCACTTCCTTTTCATGTTAATATACTAGAGATAATATCTTTGCATATTTAAAAGCCATAAATCATATGACAACTTGAAGCTGCCTGGCAAACACGAAACACATACACCCAAACATGAGTTATAAACAAACTACTGAACTATAACCAAACCAAACGCTGCTCCCTGACAGTCTATATCCACACTGTGTGTGTAGGAAATGGGCGTCTCTCTACTAACTCCAAAAGCATTTGCGCTGTACAAATAAGGTGGATTTCACTTTCACTACGTGACATAAAACATGATACACAACAGTTGCTAAGATACAGTGAACCATAAAACCCCGGATATTATGTAATATAACCTCATATATTTCTTAAGGCAAAAGTGTTCACGAATTAGTTAAGTACACAGTAAGAGAAACGAACTAGTCTAGAGATAATCTTAGCCTTGCCCTTATTGCATGATGCTTATTGCCCTCTTGTGGTGTTATAAATGAAATAAAAATAAACTTCATTAAAGTATATATGTACTTTATTTTACTGATTTACATATTAAATATTTACACGTTCCTAGTCAACTGAGAAATTGCTTAAGAAAGAAAAGGTGTTTCGAACATGAAACTGGGTCAGTGGTTATCATATGACTCACCAATAATGACAAACCCATCCGTTTCTCTCTCCGATGACTTTTTGGCTCCATCCTTCTTAAATCCGAAGAAACTCAACATGGTGTCTGTTGTAAAAGAGTCAGCAATGTGACACTTGATACGTTCCTTGAAAGTCGTTCGAATAAAACTGTTGCAAATGTTTTTTCCACCTCTATCTGAATTACTTGAATTAGAGATAAATAGCTTTAATGATAAATCTGAGCCGTTTTGAGACACATTTTGTAATTTGACAGCTCGAGAGAAGTTAGCGAGCGTTAGTTTAGTAACATTCACGAGGTTTATTCAATCTTCCGAATTTCTAATAGAAATGGGAAGAATGAACAAGAAACTGCCTGAGATGTGAGTTAAAAGCACATGCCCGTTACATTTAACCATACGTGAGTTGTTCTGCGTTCAAATACCCGACTGAAGTTTTGTTTACGAGTCGTTCTCACGTCTTGCTCTTCTGCTTTTTTGACCCGTGCGGAAACCAAATCCAGAACATTTGCATCTACGTTTAACATACAATATTTTCTAAAATATGTCAACTGTGATAACTAATGTTATTTATTCAACCTAATGCAACCGACATATATTTTTCAGATATGTTCCCCCCACATATTTTCTATTTAAAAAGTACATTTTCAAAAGGCAAAAATGTTATAGTAATAGCTATGTACATAGCGCAATAAACAGAACAATAACACGTGTATTGATTAATAAATCAGGTATTTTGTGTTGTTAGGGTTTAAAAACAAAAAAGTAATTCCTTATAGTGTTCGAAAATAAATATCATATTTATTTATCTCTGTCGTACGTATTACACAGTGTCTAGGAACTAAAGTTACCAGCTTTGTTTCTCTGATGCACCGGAAGGTGTCGTCGGAAATACGTCATTCCACAAGAGTTTTCCCGCGGTTGTAGCTGTCTGAGAGTGTTGCGTGTGAAGTCTGTGTTTACTGTTTTGTTTCTTTGGTTGTTTGGCAAAAAATCCAAAATGACAGGCGTGTATGAGTCTCCAAAGCCAAGAGTCAATACCTCAATGCTATCTCAGTACATTAGTCGGCCCGTTTGCTTACTTGGACGCTTGGAAAAGGTATTTGAACTATTTGCAAACGTATTTATATTAGCGACGTGCTTTGTAGGTAATTTGTTTAATAAGATTGAGTCTGTATGGTAACATGGCAAAATGTGTCTAACAAGGCAGTTATGCATATTTTCATAAAATGTTGATTTAGTGTATCACAAGTTTGTAAACAGTATGACGGTGTTTTGGCAGGTCCTTCCGTCAGGAAGTTCGTTTACTCTGAAAGATGGGGAGGGGAAGACGGCATCCGTGGAACTAAATGATCCAGTGAGTGATCAGTCGTGCTACAGCCCTTATTATGTTGTCGATCTTAATAAAGCTGTATTATCCCCCCTCCTGTTTAGCTGGATGAAGAGTTGAGTGGGATTGTGGAGGTTATTGGCATGGTATCCAACAAAGGCACAGTCATGGCTGTTTCATACACACATTATCGAGAGGACAAAGTCCCCTTTGGTATTAATGTGACATTCATTCTGATTCAACTTTTGGTGGCTTTGACTTTGTACACTGAGATTTAAGATATTCTCCTGTTTTGCAGACTTGGAGCTGTACAACGAAGCCCTGAAAGTTCTTCACGATTATCCTCAGTATTACCCATTTGAGGTATCGGCAAGCAGTTAGAACAGTATATGCAGCACTTTTTTATTTTTTTTAATGTAATTCAATATTTGATTTATTTTATAAAAAAGTATGTAAGTATTTTCTTTTGTTTCTTAAAGTGAAACATGTTAAAACTGTAAACTTGTCCATGTTACAACTGTTTTCACTAAAAAGCGAAATATTCGAAAATCTGATATACTGGAGTAATGTACTGATTAGCCAAATAAAAACAGTTTATGTTTCAGTTTTTTGACCATGCAGACCCTGTAAATCTTTATGTAACATTCATAATTTCTGGAGAGAGTCTTGCTATATAGTCACAGATGTGTCACAGATCACTTGGAAGAGGTTGATAATTGTGTGACTTCAGCCTCAGCAAAAATGTTTTGCCACTTTGCTGAAAATTTTATCAAAATAGCTTTTGATATAATTGCAGATAAGATTCATACACTGCCTATCAATAATAAAAATAATAAAGTTATTAGATAAAATTCTGTTGGCATCTATTGCCATATAAAAGACAAACGATAAATTTAGATGTTTAAGATCACATAAGAACAGTAATACAAAATGCAATAACAATCAAAATAAAATGAGATTTAAGTAAATGCTTACATAAGAAAATTATAAACAAAGAGATTAAAATGAAATATTTCATTTTAATATATATTTCATTTTAATGCGAACACAAAAAGCAGCTTTTAAGAAACTGATCCTTAGATCCTTCACAGGTAGTGGAAAGGGTTTATTCAGGGGATGCTGAGCGTTACATTGACATCTGTCATTCTGCTTCAACTGTGGATCGATCTGATTCAGTTCTGGAGTTTGATCAGTAGGGGGCAGCAAGCAACCCTAGAAGTTTTATCTCGTCAAATTCAGGTTTACTCAATGAAACTCTGCATTTTGTATATCCTGTATCACACAATAAAGTCAAATGTGTTTCTGGGTTAATTTTTTTTTACATTTTAGGTCCACTGAGGTGCAAGAAGACGATCAAATTTGTACGTTCATGTGCCTTATTCACAACTCCAGATTCACATTCATCTTTGAATTCCATGTAAATTTCCATGGGGAACCCATGGATCACATTTCATGAATCACATTTGAAACAAGATCATCACATGTTCCTGCACGTTAAATTCATGCGTCTACTGTAAGGAACGGTCTGATGTAGCCTGACCTCTGCTGGTATAAAAAAATCACGTGCAACTATTATTTTTACCCCAGATGATATAATATGCAGAATAAGTACAAGTATATTATGAAGTGAATGTATATTTCATATATATAAATGGGACAAGGGGCTGTAATTGTTTGTTATGGTAAATATTTCTTATATTTCTAATGTTATATAAATACTATGTACACAAATGATTATTATTAAACTTGTACAATGCTGAGGCAAAGAGGTAGGATTTAATGAAATTATTGAACATGGAAATCAGAACCAGCAAAACAAGAACAAACAACAAAACTATTTAAAGAATGATGTATATATAAGAAAATATAATCAATTGTGAGAAATCAGGACGGGCAACAGAGACTAACTAAAACTCAAGACCAGAACAAAATGTTCAACTGTTGTACAAAATACTTGATACTGACACAACAATAAATATATCAGAAATATGTTTATAACTTACTGCCCTTTCAAAGCTACTTAAATTACTTACAGAAATGTTACACATAATTAACATGAACTCCTGCCTATGTTATGGGTGGAGTATTTATGATCACTGTTATCCTAAAATGGGAAAGTAATAAGTGTTATAATAAAAAGGAGAAGGTGTGCCCAAACTTTTGACCTTTTCCTTTTTCATCATGTGAGGTTAAATTTTTTTAGGACAAAAACGCTTGTTACATTTAAAAATTCATCATTCAGTAACTGACAAACTGTCAGGTAAGGTGAATGTGCCAAATACCTCAACCAGAAGCTTTGTGATTCTTACACAGTGTATGGGACACTATAATGTAATATAGCACAGTACTGTAACCCTGAACAAACTGATCCTCTGGTTTAAAGCAATTAAATTAAAAGACACTGTTTCTAATGTCTTTTTGATCAGTAATCAATGGTCTTCATACTTCTCAGTATTATGGTGAGTAGCCCGAGGGAAAGCAGCTGTTATAAAGCTGCAAGTCAAGACACAGCTCTGTTTGTACAACAGCAGCAGTTCTCAGTGTTAAATACATGCTTATTAGGTTTTAAATAAGCAAGAAACATCATTTTCTTGTTTTGTTATGTTACATAACATATTATTAACTTAATGTGTGCTTTAAAGACCTTTTTTTCTTTTTTCTAAACATACTGTATATTAAAACATAAAGCATGCTGTCCATTTATGTAAAACATGCATATTTAATACTTGATACTTTAATACCTGATGTCTGTGGTCTATGGCTGTTGTCTATATAAGTCAACAATAAATCCAAAAGTTGTTAGAATACATATTACATAATTCTGGTCTGAACCAGAATCCAGTCCATCCTCTCATGGTATATGTTTGTATATTTGTAGTTTTTTGTTCTATATTGTAATGAAGTATCCCACTTTGCTACCAGGATTAATTATATCATGCCTTGTGTCAGGCTCACAGTTTTCATTGGATTTCTCTATTTCATTTTCCATCTATTTAACTTTAAACAATCATTAATCAATATACTTAACCTTGATTTATAGTCACTGAAGAAAACTGCCTGTGCTAAAAGAATGCATCTTATACATCAACTGCTTATTTCAGTGTCTGTGTGCACTAACTGGATGGGTTAAACACAGAGGACAAATCCAAAGATTCAAAACAGCCTGTTTTTTGGTTTCTAAGAATTTGGTTTCCACTGTTTTTCTGCACCATCATAACTTTCTTTCTGAACTCTAAGGAAAGGTTCTCGATCACCTTTTGACACGTTTAACAAATCAACCCAACCACAGTTCTAGAACCCTTTCATACCCTGTGGCCAAAGATGCACATTCCCAGGGCCATTAAACTGTCTTTGAGCACCATTCAAAACAGCAGATCTCTGCTGCACTTTGTAATCTTGTGTCATGCTGCATATTTTATTATACTGAACACTTAAGTTCAAAACGTATAGCGTTTATTAGCTTGAAGCTCATACTGTGGTTGGTTCTTGTGCACATGCTTAAAGGCACAGAATGATTACATTTTTGTCCTGATGCACCCCGGGCAACAGATTTTATCTGGAATTGACTTTAACCCGATGGCTTAAATTAAAGAATTTAAAAGATAAAATAATCTTGAACGATAACATGGCAACTTGTCAAATTCAACAAGAAACTATTTGTAGTAACAAATGAAGCTAATTCAAACATTACACAACAGAAATAACAGAAAGCATCTCATATTTTATACATACCTGCAAAATATAATGTACCATACTACATTTCTGCAATACTATAGTATGCTATGCTATGCATGCAATGTTATGCACCTTGCATACTTTAGTATAACACCTTATTTGTTTTTTGCCAGTTATTTTATTTTGAAGCTTTTAGTTTTTCGGACTGAAGACATAAATTACTTTATTGCTAAAGTTTTCACCTTTAACCCAAACATTTCATGTAGAACCGTCTTGTTCCCAAACAAGACAGAATAAGGATGTAAACATACTAGACATGTTGCATATATCACCTCCCCTCAAGGAAGTTATATAGCTTAGCTCTATAGGTGACATGTAATGTGCAGTTTAAAAATGACTCATGACATCATGTTGTCAAAATATGTGCAACATGACCTGATCTTGCAGTCAGTCGGTTTCTACTGAACTCCAACAGGGGCAGATGATTATAGTGTTTTTACCTTGATAAAAGAAACCTCCAGTCTGTCTCCATCAGTTTGTCAATAATGCAAACTGCATACATTATTCTAACCATTATAATTTCAATATTAAATTGTTGACTGCTGCTGTGTTTGCTGTAATTTGAATGTCTTCTGACTCCGCCTCCCAGTAAGTCAATTTGAGTATCTCGCTGTCAAAGTTTTGTGGCCTGTCAGGCAGAGAGTTATTTCACTTATTGGGCCATTAGAGATTTATCAGATGGGTTGAGGAATTTATGTTCACGTTCATACATTCAGGAGGAACAGTTTACAGGAAGGAACTTTCATGTAATTCATTTACTTTATACTATGTTTAGTCTTTTACTAAATTTAAAACAAAAATAGTAAAAGTCAAAACTAATCTAAATCATATCTGTCCTTTTTTCAATTTCTGATTCAAATTCAATTTACTGTTGAACTACGAAAATGACATTAAATGTAAAGTAATTCATTATGTAATAAATTTAAAACTATCTATATTATTGCTGGTTTGTGAAAAGGCTTCTGTTTCTGAAAGACACATTGTTAATAGCTAGAGGACAAAAATCCAGTTTGGACCTGCAGATTTCTCAGAGGATTTTTCTCTATTGCCATCTGCCTTTGGTGTACAGTCTCATTAATCTTACTAATATTATATTAGTTATCTATGTAATTGAGACATATGTCCTTATTTTTTCCACTGTGTATGCCGTGAAACAGGAATCATCCGTGTCAGAGAATCTGCCCTCCTAACCACAGACAAAAGGGGGTTTAACTCTGTGAGTCCCAGAGCATTCGGCCAGTTACCGTAGGACACTGTCACACTGTGAGAGAGTTTAGAGAGAGCAGTGCTTTATTATTCAGAGACTATATATACCTCAATGAAACCTCAGATGTCCTGCTTTCATATCCAGATATCACACATGATGGGGATGTGACTGCACAGATTGTTGGACTGGATTATTAATGAGTGGATTATTAAGAAGACAGACAGTACAGCAGTGAAGATTTTGGTAAGAGACCACCCAAGGACCACCATACTTAGTAATCTTAATTCTACTTTAATTTTTGTTCTATTTCTCTAGTTCTATTTGTTATTATGTTGGAGAGAAGGTGCATTATTCTTCATTATAGAAAATATTTGAAATACTATCATCTGTCATAATTGTTGTATGTCTTATTTAATATTGGCATTTTGTGTTACTTTTTAAAGTTTAATATAGTCTATAGTCTAATATATTCATATATAATTTCCTATATTTCTTATATTATTTCCCATAACCCATACAGAAATTAAATAAAATATTTAATAAAATAATTAAATTAAATTAAATAATTAAATATTTGCAAAAATATCATATTTATTGTTGCTACTTTACAATTATAATTATTTATTATAGCAGTGCATATAGCAATTGTAATTTAACATTATAGCAGTGGAGGCCAATAGCACAGTGTTATGTTAGACATAACTGTAATACCTAACAATGCTTTTTCCACAACTAGAGTGGCATTTTTGTAAAAGAATTTGCAGCACAGATGTTTATAAAACACAAAACACATGCCTGCCTTCATGATTGTCCAAATATATAGGATAAACCTGTCTTGATCCCACATGTGAGCTTGTATTTTATACAATAGAGGAGAGGCTTAGATAAAAACAATGAGCCACAATCAGCAGTGAGTTACAGTTTATCCTAGTTCAGATTATATCAGTTGATATCAATGTGCCAATGTAGTCACAGTAGCTATCAAGTTACATCATTTATAAAGCTAATGGTAGACTGTTTACAGTTGCTATTTAACTGCCATACAACCACTTATATGAGTTACATGTATGCACTTAATATGGAACACAGTTTACAGAACTTCATAATGGCTTAAAATGTCTCATCCAATCAAAATTTAGAGACAGAAGGAGTGAATAAGCAGGAAGGATGCAGTGTGGTGTGATGTTGTGTCTCCTGCTGCTGATGCTGTCCTGCAGAACCAGAAGCCAGAGCAGACGAAGAAACAGACAAAAGTCTGAAAACAATGTCATCCAAAATGATGTCAAAAGTAAGAGCATTAACCCTTAGAGTGACGAACAGTGTATGTATTAGTCTGTCTTTCCATACCACTTCAATTTAACTATAATTTATGTCTATACAGCTTTTCACAATTTTGCGTTTATGCAAAGCAATGACATCATTTTGATTATTTTTCAGCTCTATTTTGTCCGGTGGAAGTGGCTTTCTTGGTAGACAGTTCTGAAAAGGCCACGTTGCCTCTGTTTGAGAGGCAGAAAGACATTGTGTTGAGCTTTAGCAACAGGCTGATGAAGTTACAGGTGCCGGGTTGGCGAATGAGAGTGAGACTCGCCGTGATGCAATACAGCAGCACTGTGTCTGTGGAGCACAACTTTCGGGACTGGCAGGATATAGATGTTTTCCAAAGCAAGGTGGATTCCATGACCTACATCGGCCACGGAACCTACTCGGCTTACGCCATCTCCAACGCCACCCAGCTGTTTACACGAGAAACCGCCGCCGGTAGCTTGAGAGCCGCGATTTTGCTGACGGACGGGGTGGATCACCCGCGTAGCCCCAGCGCCGTGAGCGCAGCAGCCGATGCCAAAAACCGCAACATTCGTGTGTTTGTCATCGGACTGTCGGGAGACGCGCTTGAAGGCCATGATAATGGTAGACTGAGGTCCATCGCCAGCGCACCAGCCCAGCAGCACCTGTTTAGCCTTTCTGAACCACAGCTAGAAGACAAACTTTACAGAGAACTGGTGAGTTTAAAGTTTGGTAAGCACTTATAATCAGGGATGGCCGTTTCAGAGACGTATATTAAATACAAAGTATGCTATTTTGTATTTACAAGCCTTTGAAAAAAACACATGTAATTTGTAATTATATACATTTAATTTTGTATTTCCAAAATATATAAAATACATTTTGCCAGTCAGCTAGAGCACAACAAACAGATGTGAAATGGCTGGATGTGTGACGTCACAAGGTAGCTTTCAATATTACCCGCCCCAGAGCGTGATAACAATTGCTAATTCGTTGCATTGTTGGCTCCACCCACAACTTAGTTCAAGAGAAGAGTCCTCTCCTGACAGCACATCACTGCAGCACATCACTGCAACATCTTTGTTTGGGATTGGGATTTGGGATTAA
>JBAJNP010005613.1:0-28392 GCA_036877545.1 Yasuhikotakia modesta
TCCATGTTTCCATGTGGCACCGTAATAATGAAAGTAACAGGTGCATTTCTGCACAAGCTGCTGGAGAAACTCCACCTGTGTCTTAAAGGACAGTTTTAAGTAATTTACCACTTACACTTTGAGTAAATAGTAATTCTCATGTCTTTGAACCCACACACGTGAGAGAGAGATTTATCCTTCTGTTTGTGACATTGTTTATTGATTTGTTTATTACTTCTGCTGGTTTATTTATATACTATTGTGTCAGTTCACTTAAATAATTTCAAGCCATATAACAAAGTTACATTAAATCACTGTCTGTGATTTGTAAAGTACAGTTCTGTGAGTCTGTCTTTGTGCTTGTTTTAAACAGCTTGTGTATTGATTCAGTAACTGATATGTTTTATTGACTGCTCTCAGATGGCCATCCGCTCTGAAACATGTCTTCCTCTTTTACAGCTGTGAAATACGGAGGTGTAGAACTAATATCATCTCTAGTATTGTTATTAGCTAAGTTTCCGAGCAGTGCTAAGTCGTGTTACAGAGACGATTAGCCTTGTGTGCCCATCTCAAGAGCTTCTGCTGATATGATGCTAAAAATAACCCGAAGCAGCTTTTACTGAGAGCTGCGAAGCTCCTTTGCCCTGTTGTTTTCTCAGGAACAGTGTGGAGAAACAGCGATGTGGAGAACTTGTGTTCTGTGAAGTCTTAGTTGTGGAAAAACAACAACGTCCATCCTGCTAAATTTCCTGAAGTTTTTTTGTTACTATAGTTTTAATGATTGCTGACATGAATATTTAGTTTCAGTAGTGAAGTGTATAAGTATCAGAGATCAGATTTGTGCGGTTCTCCTTTAGACTTTAGCACAACACAAGTGTTTTGTGTTTAATATCCGAGTGGGAGTTTTGGGAGACAGAACTCTGCCCTGCCGTATGTTGACCTGCAGGGCATTTTGGGAGTCATTATCAGTTTCCTCCTGCTGGCGGTCTTTCCTTCCCACTCACTCAGTAAGTGCTGGAAGACCTGCAGGAATGTGGGAATATTAGGAGTGATTCATTTGTTTTTAAAGTTTCTGTACAATCACACAAATCAGTGAATCTGAGTTGAGTTGGCACTGACTGACAATCTGTATCACTGGTAGAACCTCCTGAAGTTCAGGAGATGTTTGTGTTGAAGGTGATTGTATCATCACACAGATGTTTGGTTTGCTGGTCTTCAGTGGTCTGAGGTTCTGCTGTATGGATGGACTTCCTGCTTTGTCACAGCCTCAGACAGACGCTCTGTTAACTGACTGTCTGATGTTAGAGTGCACAGATTTAAAAGAACATACAAACATATCAAGCTTCAGTAAAGCTTGCTGGTAAATAAGTCTGAACTTTGTGCAGAACTTTGCCAGATTAGTGGGATGAAATCTTAGATGCTCAGAGCTTTAAGTTCCTATAATGTGCTGCTGTTTCCTGTCTGTGAAACGATCAATACTTCTGAAGTTTCAATACTCGCAGCAGTTTCTCATTATGAAATTGGAGATTTCAGATTTGCCTCTTTATTGATACAGAAATAGCCATTAAATGTGATGGACATCTGGGTCAGTCCTTCACATCGATCTCTGTCTGTGTGCAGTGAGTGATGACTCCTGACTTTATTAAGTGGACCACGCTTCATGCTGACTGTCAATGAATGTGCCTCTGTGAGACCAAAGCTTTGCTACAGTGGTGACGCACCATTTCAGAAACACAACACGCATTGTTCAACATCTTTTCCTGCTCCTGTAACCGTGAATTAGCACACAAACACACGCCAGCAGTTGTCTCACTTTTTTTTATCTTTATCAGTTTTCGTTCGGTCTCAGGACAGATGTCTTTTCTTCTCAGATCACATTTGTACCCAGAAATATTGAACACTCGTGTGTTTTTACTGTCTTGCAGTGAAACTTTGCACGTCTACACTCACAACAGACAAGCATCCATATGGTCCATGTTAATTTTAGATGGTGGTGTTTTTCAGACGGATTATTACTTTCAGTACACAGAATGTGACAGCACCGGATCCAGGTGGAGGGTGGCCATCCCTCTCAACCCAAAACAGTGTACCGGACTTCCAGAACCAGTGCAGGGCACGGACTGCAGTAAGTGTGTGTGTGTGGTCTTTAAGAGGCCTGTGAGAAATGTAGAGCGTGTTTTTTTCATGCTAAATTGGATATGCATGAATTTTTTGGCCTAATTTTGTCACAAAAGAGATTTTCGAAGCATGTGCTTTCGAACAACATAATCCATCACCCTTTATCAGCACAGAGGAATTTCCTCTGGGACAGAACATGTTTGAGGCGCTTTATAGTGTTTTCCAAAATCTCAGAGTTTATCGACTCTGTATGTGTGTTGCGCTCGTGTGTTTTGTGTATGTAGACTGCAGACGGCAGTTTAGGACGACATAAAATGAAAATGACAAATTTTTTAATTGATAAACAACAAATTAATTGGTAAAAGAAAAAAATGCCCACTTTTAATGGTTTAATAACATCCTGGTTTTCTCTGTGTATTTGATTGGCTGTTGCTTTTAAACCCTCCCTCTCTGTCAGCGTTCTCATGTGGGGCGGGTGAGTTTCTAGAAATGTCTGCTCAGGAGTGCACACAGTGTGCTGCAGGCACTTACTCCCTGGGTAGTGGCCTACGCTTCGACGAGTGGGACGAGATCCCTCCTGGATTCAGCAGTCTAGCGACAAACCCTGACAACTCGCCCAGTGTTGAGAACACATCAGTCTGCAGCAGGTCAGTGATGTCACAGGGGGTGGGGCTAGATTACATAGGACAAAACCTGGAAGAATCTGGTTGTTGTTCACACATGTTGTTTGTTACCCACTAACTATAGCTGAGAAAGTAATAACACATAAGCAGAAGTCAGCAGGTTGTGCGATGCTTGTTGTGTTTTTGTGTGTTTAGTGCAAAGTGGGTGGCGCAGGGTTCGTATCTAGAGTCCCACAGGGACGAGTGTACCGTGTCTCTCATCTACACTGTGCATCTAAAGAAACCCGGTTCTGTCACCTTTGACTACCAGTATGTGGACAACAGCATCTTCTTTGAGTTCTTTGTGAGTTTGGTCCCAAAACATCAAACGAACAGTTATTCAGTACTGCACCAAATGCTTTTATATTCGGTATTAACATGTTTTACGCTGTTTGGGACAGATTCAGAATGATCAGTGTCAGGAGATGGACCAGGATTCGAATAATAAATGGATTAAATTGACAAGTCATGGAGAGTGGGGAACACACAGTGTAAGTGACGCACACACACACACACGCTCTATTAGTGAAGTCATTCAATCGATTGCATTGATTTTATATCAGGTGACTGATATTATATATCCCACAAACCGAACCCTCACAGAATCATTTAAATGACATCATAACATGAGTCTCTACATCCAGTGAAATGTGTTACATGTTTCTTGTCATGATTTTTCACTATGTGAGGGTTGTGTCATGTGACCTCCTGTGCACAGGTCAGTCTGAGTTCTGGCACTAATATCTTGTACTGGAGAACAACAAGAGTCACACTCGGAGCTAAAGCTGTCAAGCCTGTGCTGCTGAAGAACATACGGCTTGAAGGTGACGTGAACGTTCCCCAACGTTCTCAGAACATCAGAAAATTTTCATTGAGAGACGGCACAGACCTTACACCTCTCTCTCTCTGTCAGGTGTTGCGTACACATCTGAGTGTTTCCCGTGTAAGCCTGGAACCTTCAGTCAGTCCCCGGGTTCCTCCTCCTGTGAGGTCTGTCCGCGGGACAGTTACTCCGGCCGGGGGGCCAGTTCATGTACCCCCTGCAATACGAAAACACACTACGCCTGTAAGGGAACATTTGTGTGACTCAAGCAGAAGTAATAGTTTGATATTATCCTGTGATA
This sequence comes from Yasuhikotakia modesta, assembly GCA_036877545.1. Classification (NCBI taxonomy): domain Eukaryota; kingdom Metazoa; phylum Chordata; class Actinopteri; order Cypriniformes; family Botiidae; genus Yasuhikotakia; species Yasuhikotakia modesta. The sequence goes on from JBAJNP010005613.1 coordinate 3,884, forward strand.
GTGCTGATAAAACTCAGACGCTGCAGTGTGATGTTTATGAAGAAGCTCAAGGGTTCGATCCTCACTTTCCAAATGCACTTTACTCAGAAAGCGTTTGCCAAATGTATAAATGTCTCGCTAGCGTATGCATATAAATCTGTACAGAGGAAACGACTGGATTTAAGTAGATGTTATTGATGTGGTCTAAGTGTCTTGATAGTCTCACAGTGAGACGTTCTCTGTTCAGACCAGTTATTGCACAGAAACGTTCTTCTGCTCAGTAGATCATTTTAATAACTGTATAAATATTGATGATTGTAATACTAAACTGTGTCACATACTGTTGCTTATTTAAGAGTTTGAATGCATTTCAGCTTTAAAGTTGCCTGATTGTTAATGGTTTGTTGTGTGTTGTGTCTCGTAACAGCTGAAGGTTCTGCCCTGTGTAGAACCAGACCCCCGTGTTCAGAGAAGGACTACATCCAGACCTACAGCACCTGCGATGAGGAGAGCAAGGTCAGCGAATACTGAAAATACTGTCACTGAAATATTCAATCTCACAGAATCACGTTAGCGGTTCTAACATGATCAGACTAATGCAATGTAAGATCTCTGTGTTGTAGACTCAGGTCATGTATAAATGGATAGAGCCTCAGATTTGTATGGAGGATGTTGCGGGGTCGGTAACGCTGCCCCATTCCGGTCAACGGGAGCCGTGTCCCCCGTGCAACCCTGGTTTCTATAACAACGACACCGCCACCTGTTCTCCCTGCCCACCTGAGACCTTCTCCGATGGGGTTAAAGGTCATCTCTGATAGTTGCATTACTTAACTATATGTTATATGTGAATGTGACATTAAAATAAAGACTGCGGCTGTTGCACCGCAGCATGTCAGCGATGCCCGGCTGGTTCCGAGCCCGTCCTCGGATACGAGTATAAATGGTGGGACGTGTTGCCAGCCAACATGAAGACCTCCTGCTTTAACGTGGCCAACAGCAAGTGTGACGGACTGAACGGTGAGATTTAACGCAAACCTGCTGCTGGTGTTACCGGATGTGGTGTCAGTAGGTGTCACTGTTGTGCTTCTAGTTGATTAAATATTTCCCTGCTTAAAAACTTTTTCCAGTTTTTGTTATGCTGGCTGAACCTCTTCAGACCCTAACAGCAATATTCATATTTTTATATAAGTATATATTTTGTGCGGAAGGTTTGAAGGCACTGTTGTTGGAGGCGTGGCTTCGGAGAGGGCGGGTTAGACCTGGGGTCCGAAGCCCCGCCTTCTCCAATTACTTATGAACGTGATGCAAAAGCAAAGCAGGAGCGAATGCAGTGATTGGATGAACATTTTATGCCCTAAAAAATAAAAGTTATGTTATGTATTTTTTATTATATATACAAAGCACATTTTTGGATGACTTAAAATATTACCAAATTATTTGGAAACAACGTTTCTGCTTTCCCAACATTCATTGTGCGTTTATTGATTGTGTTTTATTGTGTGTGTGTCTGTGTGTGTGTGTCTGTGTGTGTGTGCATGTGTGTGTGCATGTGTGTGTGCATGTGTGTGTGTGCGTGTCTGTGTGTGTCTGTGTGTGTGTGTCTGTGTGTGTCTGTGTGTGTGTCTGTGTGCGTGTGTGTGCGTGTGTGTGCGTGTGTGTGCGTGTGTGTGCGTGTGTGTGTGTGTGCATGTGTGTGTCTGTGTGTGTGTGTGTTAGGTTGGGAGGTAGCTGGTGATCACATAAATTCAGGAACGGGCCGCTCAGATAATGATTATCTCATCTTAACTCTCAGAGTTCCTGGATTCAAGTGAGTTTTCAAGCATGTGTTCAAGTGCCGCCCACTGAACACTGTGTTCAGTGACTCTATTTATTAACGTTTTATGTTGACATGGGTTTAAACTGCTGTTCTGGACTTGCACTGCTTCAGGGCAGCGTGTTGTGAAACACAGTGTGAATTCTAACAGTTATAGAGAAGTTATTTGGTATCTGTTTATCCTTATCTTAGTTTTGACCCTTGATGCTGATTGGTCAATAGCTGTGGTTTGTGCTATTATTAGCACTTATAGCTAATTGTGAAAAACAGAGGTGACTTTTTTTCTACTTTTTTATGCTGGTTAAAAGTGTAAAAAAGTGACAAATATATTTATATGTCTTATCTGTGTAAGTAACAGTAAGATGTAACAACAGTTGATGATGTGAAGTCAGTGCACGCAGCTCTTTCGGTTCTGACCCATTGCTGTTGGAGGGCGAGCAGAACCACTGTGTGTTTCTGTTTCAGGTTGCCTCTGTCGGCACAAGGAGCGTCAGGCAGTGAGTACGGCCGCATCAGCTTTGAGTTTGAAAGCTCCTGCTCGGCTGACTGTGAATTTTACTTCATGATGGTGAGCTGTTGTGTGTGTGTGTTGTGTGTGTGAGTGTGTGTGAGTGTGTGTGAGAGTGTGTGTGTGTGTGAGTGTGTGTGAGTGTGTGTGAGTGTGTGTGAGTGTGTGTGAGTGTGTGTTACAATGTTCTAAATGTTGGCGGTTGCTATTTATTTCAGATTCTGTATGTCTTGCTGTCCAACAGCGCACAGATTTTCTGCTTAGATTGACAGAAAGTGGGCAGAAATGTGTGTTGTTGAATTTGTTGTCGTTGCAGGATGTGAACAGAAGGAGCACAAATGTCGTGGAATCATGGGAAGGCAGTAAAGAGAAGCAGAGCTACTTACACATTGTGACGGAAAACTCATCTGTTGTCTTCACCTGGGCTTTCCAGCGCACCAGCCAAGCTAATGACGTCAGTACACAAACAAACACACACTCACACGTCTCTTAAAGGTATCAAAATGTTTTTGCATGAACATAATAGAATGTTTTTATTGTTATATAACCTGTAAAAACTGAAGTAGTCAGTGGAACATTTTAATGGTACAGAATTGAAAATGTTTAAATAACATCCTTGAAACCAAGAACTGATGCTAAACAACATTTGAAAGAACCTGTCAGCTGGGTTCTGTGGTTGTCTATAGAGGCTGTTGTGTTCTGTGTTTAGTTATTCTTTATTGTTGTTTAGCAGGTGCGGCAGTACGTGAACGATATGGTGAAAATTTACTCTATATCAGTCACTAACGCTGTAGACGGTGTCGCGTCCTCGTGTAGAACATGCGCCCTGCAGTCCCAGCGACCCGGTTCTTCCTGCGTGCCGTGCCCAGCCGGACACTACATCGATAAAGAAAGCAACCGGTGTATAGAGTGCCCTCCAAACACCGTCCTGTCTGGACGGCACATCTATGGCAAGGACTCGTGCCAGCCATGTGGACCCGGCAGCAAAAGCAACAAGGTACCGCCGGTACCGTCAGTGTGTTTTATGTTGGCATTTAACAACCTGGAGGCTTTTCTGCAGGCTGTGACTTAAACCCAGTTTTCACGAAGCATCGCAGGTCGGCGAGACTCGCAGCCATTTACACCTGCCAGTAAAATGACTTCTTTTGAATTCAAGTGTGGGGGGGTCTCTGATTTCATGACACATACATCAGTCGCTGCGTCAGAGTGGTGGATGGTTTAGCATCTAGCGATTTAAGATCAAGGCTAGTAATCCTGCGGTTGTAGGTTCAAACTCTAAATCAAGTGTGTTAGGTTAGCAGCTGAGATGTTGTGATTTAGGATGGATTTGTCCCGTGATAATGACTGAACATCATCCTGCGATTTACAACACTGTTAAAATGGACATGAAAGATTGAGTTGAGCTGAAATTATAATATTATGTGTATGAAGAGAGAGAGAGTAAGTTAGGGATGAACTTTTCCTGGGGCGCCATTTAATTGGTCATTATGCAGAAATAACGGACCACATGCTGCTGCAGTTGACCAACCAGAGTCAAGCTCTCAGAGCGCTGCGTCACAATGGCTAATGAGTTAATGATGGTCTCTTTTGAATATTGAAATTACAGGAGCACAGTGTGTGTTACAGCAACTGTTTGTTCACACACACCGAGCCGAACCGGACGCTACAGTTCGATTTCGGTGCTCTGGCCTCCGCGGGGTCCATAATGAACGGACCGAGCTTCACTGCTAAAGGCACAAAGTATTATCACCTGTTTAACATCAGTCTGTGTGGAGGAGAGGTAACACACACACACACACACACACACACACACTGAATTAAACAGGAAGTGCACTTCAAAATGTTTATATCTCTCTATAAGGGTCACAAGGCAGCAGTTTGCAGAGATAACGTTACAAACCTGTCCAATGATGACTCCGAAAACAGCCAGCTGGGCAGTTCAGTGGAGGCCTTCATCTGTCAATCAACCATTATCCCATCTGATGGGCGGGGCTTAAGAACAGCTCTCTCCTCTCAATCCTTCAGCCTTGCAGACACGTTTCTTGGTAAGAGCGAGAGAAGAGAGAGAAGCTGGAGTTTGTGTTCTGACTGTAGTGTGGTCACGTATTTCCACGCTTTCATTCCTTTAAATGATTTACTGAAAGGGCTGCCAAAGTTTTAACTCCAGATTAATTAAATGTTTTACAAACTCTCCTTTCGCAGTAAATCGTTACGTTCTTGATGGCTAATTTAATTATAAATCGGATCCAAGCGGGACTTTAACAAAAGTAAAGTCATTAGCACTCAGTGGGTGGCGTGTATTAGCAGAATGTAATTGTCATCGAAACTCAATACAGTCTGAAATATCACCTATGAGTGAAACTAAATCAATGTAACTAATGTTGATGAGAAGATCATTGAGGGACTGTTTCCTGTTTTTGTTTACATCTCAAGTCTCTATATATTGAGGATAAACTGTAAGTTTTAAGGAAAATCAAACTGGAGTGCAAGAAATGTTGTCGCACAGACAGAAAATCCTCATCAAAGCTGCTTGAATTCTTTACACAATCCAGAAAGTGACTGAATGTTGTCATAAAAACATCATGACATTGGGTTACTGAGACATAAGTCACAGCTTCTGTTCGGATGAAAGGCTGTAACAGATTCCCATTGGCTTAGAATAACTACAGAAACATAAACATATTTGTGTGAGACATAAAACAGAGCTTGTGTAGTGATAAATACAATTCATTATTTTAATCGCAGTCACACGCTTGTGTTCCCTGACATAAGGTGTGTGTGTGTGTGTGTGTGTGTGTGTGTGTGTGTGTGTGTGTGTGCGCACTGGTATTCACTACATTATGGGGGACAAATACCCCCCTCATATATAATAAAACCAGTAAATTTAGACCTTGTAGTTTTTTTTCTTCCTCATGAGGAAACAAGATTATAAATCACACAGCATGACCTTAAAAAATCTGTAACAGCAGAAAGTCTCTGTGATGGTAGAGTTTGTGCAGAGGGATAAAATATACAGTATAGTATAAAAATGTCCCATTAAAATAAAACTCCAGCGTGTGTTTGTGTGACAGGAGCCACGGTGGAGAAATCACTGAGCGGGATAAACACCAGACCGGAGCTCTTTCCCTCTCCATCCGGAAGAATCTCAGATGTTCACTTCTTCTACCGGTACTGGCAGAGAGATCGGATCTTTAAACCCTCTCGTATTCTCTCATGAATGGCTGTCCTGGGCTTCACGATTATGAGTTTCATAATAGGATGTTGTTTGTCCTCAGTTATGCGTTTAATGGCATCTTTTATTTGTGAAGTTCTACGCAGGTCACAACCTCGTGTCCGAGAGGCAGAAACGCTGTGGTTTCACTGCGCTGTAACCCTGAGAAAACCGAGAGGGGGGAGATAACTGTGCCGAGGTACACACACGCACATACACACACACACACACACACACACACACACACACAGACTCACACACACACGCACTGTTGTTCATGCAGTCTAAATTTAGCATAGGGCATTTCTTACATCATTCCAAATCATATCACCATTAGTAGTTTTTGTTTTTCTTTATTTTTTCATGTATTTTTCAGGGGGAGTAAAAAAATATCCTTAGGTGAATATAAAGTGTGTGTATGTGTGTGTGAGCTTCTACAACACGGCAATATAATTTCATCAAATCATAAGAGGACTGCAGAGTTTTTAAAGGGAACTTTCCTGGGAGCTGTTTTAGATCATTTTATTCATATTTGCATTTCTTTCAATTAAAAAAATGCCAGAGTGGAAAGGCAAACAGTAATTAAAACACCCTTTGTAAATAATGAAAGCTCTGTTCATTTTGTTTGCCCTCATTTAGATTCTGTCACAAAAGTAGTTGCTTTAAATTAGACAATAAGAGAATCTCTGACCAAAGTCTCTTTTAAGAAAGTCTCCCCACTCAGTGATTGTGTGTTTGAGCGTGTGTTTGCAATGCCCTGAGCATCTATTCCAGTCATACAGCTCCAAGTTTTAAAACAGATATATTTAAAATCACTGGTTAGGATCACAATGAAACAAATCGTCTGACCAACTATTAAACCTCAAAGCAACTATAAGCTTAAATTGTGCTATAAAAACTAGTAGACGTGACTTTATTTGCTAGATGCTACAGTTTCAGTATCACTACTGCAGGGCTTGTTTTGTGTAGTGTGTGTTACTGCACATCACAGTGTTTGTGTAGGACTGAGTGCCGCTGTTGTGTGTCAGTGAGTGTCCAGCAGGGACGTGTGACGGCTGCATGTTCTACTTCCTGTGGGAAAGCTCCAGCGCATGCCCTCGCTGCACCCATGCGGATTATCACAGCATAGAAGGAGTTTGCCGGGCAGGGCTTCAGGTATCGCATTTCCTGCGCTGCTCACGTTTCAGTTTCTCTAAAAATAAAAGTTTGTTGGTAAAAACCCATCATATAGATGCTTCTAATAACAATAGTTTCCTGTTGTGTGTGTGTGTTTGTTTGTTTGTGTCTGTGTGTCTGTCTCATCACACTCTAAGGATACGGTGTATGTGTGGACTGAACCTCGCCTGTGCACCGGTGGACTAGAACTTCCGCTGAAGAAAACCTCTCCATGTGAGTCGATAGACTTCTGGCTGAAGGTGGGAGCTGCACTCGGTGGCTTATGTGCCGCTCTGCTCGTCTCCCTCACCTGCTACTTCTGGAAGAAGAACAGGAAGTACGAGATCTGTTGAACCCAGAAGATACCAGTTCACCAATAAATGGTGATTGTTTGTATTTATGCTAATAACAGTCATGTTTCTGTGCTCTGATAGGCTGGAGTACAAGTATTCCAAGTTAGTGATGTCGGCTAATAAAGAGTGCGAGTTAGCAGCTCCCGACAGCTGTGCCATCATGGAGGGTGAGGGAGAGGAGAATGAGGAAGAGGATGTGGTTTATGCCAACAGGTTGACTCTTCTAGACAAGCTGAAGGCCATTGCCACCAAGGTCAGTTAAAGCACAGAGCTGTAAAATCTTTTGTTAATGTCAATAATGTGTGTGTGTGTGTGTGTGTGTATAACATGTATGTGTATTGAAGCCCATTGCGTCTAACGCAGCTGGAATTAAACTGCTGGTTTCAGAAGTTTACAGTGAACAGCTTTAGCGTCCTCTGCCGGTTATTAGTGGAAGTGTTTGGACAGAAAGGCTTAAAGTTGTGAATGATTTCTCATTTCCGCTCTCTACAGTTTCTTTATAGTGTTTGTTGGAGAAGTGACCTCAAATCAACCCCTTCCCTCTCTCTCTCTCTCTCTCTCTCTCTCTCTTTAAATCTCTCTCTCTTTGAATCTCTCTGTCTCTCACTCACTCTGTCTGTCTCTCTCTCTCTCTCTCTCTCTCTCTCTCTCTCTTTGAATCTCTCTGTCTCTCACTCACTCTGTCTCTCTCTCTCTCTCTCAGAGCGACTGCAGTCAGAAGTTTGGTTTGAGAGGGTGTGTGTGTGCGTTTATACCTTGATGTTAAACGCAGGGCAGTTAATGGAGCTGTTTCTAGAAACATCTGTAAAGTGAAACACTGTTGAGTTGTATAGGCAGGTGCGACGTGTCTCTGTGTTCGCAGCCAATTAGGAGAGTTTGAGATGAGTTTTATTCAAGCATGTCTCTCTTCAGAACTTTAGCTGTCACTTAAAGTCCCACATTCACTCCAAAGAGATTCCACACGACTTCCCGTGGGAACGCGCTCGGCTGTCCTGCAGTTTGCTGCGTCAGTTTTGTTGTTTCTTATCAGGAAGTCCTCGATGCAATGCATTCTGGGATTGCATTGCCTGCAAAAGATACACACGATGCTGTCTTAAATAATGTCCTATCCAGATGTCTTAGAAGGCACAATCATGTTACTGACCACAGTTTTGATCAGCTTTATCACTAGAATAAGTACCCTGACCTAGTCTTCAAACGTGGCTTGGGTACGCAGAACACTTGGTTCTGCAGTCTGTGTGAGAACAGCAGGAGTCTATAGCACCACGGTTCCTAAAATATGTGCCGTACTGAGGCTATTGCAGGTCATTTGTCTTCTTGTTTAACAGACCTGGTTTACCGCAAGTCTCTGTTTGATTTGCACGCTGGTTGTCATGGTGATGTGCGCGTCCACGGACGGTTCCCGGCCTTCACGGGGCAAAGCTTTTCAAAGAGAGCCGACCTTGACGACGAGGGCGATTCTGCGCGCTCTGTTTGTGTACGTCGGTCGCGCCGGCGTTCGCTGATTTGTTCCCATTTCAGCTGCGTTTTCAAATCCGTGTTCCTGTTTCTAGGGCAACAAGAGGAGCGGAGAAGCGGTCCGGCTGAAATACTCCCATACAGACAAGTCTGTGTGGGGATAGAAGCGGAGGGAAAAAGGGACAATATCACACGCATCGGCCTTAAACTGAGAGAGGGCAGATGTCACTAAAGTCCTGCCTCTCTGTATCAGCAGTCGGACAAACACACTCCTCAGATATTTGTGTTGCATTTCTCCACACGTCGCAGTGCGATTCTCTTCACCCTTGGTTTACTTTGTCTTTTTTTTTTTTGTGCACACGTGTGCGTTTTCCTGTTGTAAATGCGTGAAATATCCCCCCCCCTCCAGTGCCTGGGTTTCTCTATAAGCTTTGAGAAGCGACAGCCGCATCTTTACATGATTTCTGCCTGTCGGAGCGAATATAGCCGAGGGTCACGACAAACACACAAACACAAATGCACTCAGACATTAAGCTTTACTGACAGACGCTTCAGATGCTGGCTAAACAGCACTAGAAAGCCATCGGTAAAGTGTGTTGTGTTCGAACGCAGCCAAAAGAACCACGTTTTATTTGTTTGGCTTAAGTAGCCGATGTTTGAAATGAATAAAATCGATGAGGAAAGAGATTACACAGCACTGCTTTCAGAGGTTATTTTGATGATATTTGTGACCTGCCTCTGTTATTGTGATTGGGTAACGGTACAGAAACACGCAGGAGGTGAAGAAATGCCTGTCAGGAGGAGCAGCTGTGCTCCGCAGTTACAAAACATTTGCTGGATTTGCCACCTAATTAAGAAACTTAATGAAGTGCCTGGAGGGGCGGGGCTTAATTCATGACATCAGATCCAGTGAGGAAACGGCTCTATTGAGCCTCTTGGTTCGTGTTTGATGTGAACTCCTGCACTTTTTTAATTATTATGCATATTAGTAATGATTTCTCATGTTTGTGTGCGTTTACAGTAACTGAAGCTGTTATTGTGTTAACAGATGTCTGTTCTGAATTTGGATATTGTACAATAAACGATTCTTTGCACTCTCATGAGTTTATAAGCTTCTTTGTGAGCAGCACACGGTTTGATCTTTGAGGTTCTGCGTATCGCTGTGGTAAACCAAGCGTTTCTGATCATGTTCCAAACAACATGCTGATGCTGAGTTAAGTTTTGGTTTGTTTCTCAAGTTTTATAACCCCAATCTTAGTGAGATCAATCAATGAGAGAAGTCATCGTTACCAAGGAAACAGGAATGGCATAAATGGAGCTCGGCATTATCTGCCCACTCCCATAAAGCTTCATAATCGAATCCGTCTCCCGCATTCAAGTCAGGTTTGTAGTTTTACGTTCTTAACTGTAGTTTTTAAATGTGTTCATATGTTGTTCGCTTTAAAATGTATATGATGTATAAGTATTTCTGTTTATTATGTTATCCTGAGCATTTATGCTGTATTTTTTGGAACCCAAAAGGAGGAATAATTTAAACTTCACCCTTTTCTATACAATAATGGTTTATAATGACCAAGAGACGTGGTTTAAACCATGTCAGTCTGACTCATGTTCTGTTTTCATTCCAGCTCGGCAACCTACGATGTCACTGGTGGCATTGTGCCAGTCCCATATATACAGTATATTTCCAGTCCTGTATATACTATATACATACTGTATACATATACTGTATATCACCCGTCTCATATATACAGTATATGTATGCAGTATGTCATCAGTCCCATATATACAGTATGTTTACAGTATATCATCAGTCCCATATATACAGTATGTTTACAGTATATCACCTGTCTCATATATACAGTATATGTATGCAGTATATCATCAGTCCCGTATATACAGTATATGTATGCAGTATATCATCAGTCCCGTATATACAGTATATGTATGCAGTATATCATCAGTCCCGTATATACAGTATATGTATACAGTATATCATCAGTCCTGTATATACAGTATATGTATGCAGTATATGTATGCAGTATATCATCAGTCCCGTATAGCAGTAAGTCATGAGTAAATTTTCTGTTTTGAACTAACTAATATTTTGAACAGGTTTTGTAGCGGCGCTGCACCCAAAGCATTTTTCATTTTCCTCTTTAGCTCCCTGTCTGTCTTTCCTCTCTGAATGTCACATCTTCACTTCCTCCCCATCCTTCTCTCTGATATCCACCCTCCCTCGCTCCTGCACCTCCCTGCCTCTCAGGGCTTCAGAGATAATGTGGTTTGAGGAGGAGGAAGTCGTGTCTAACCTGGAAAAGTGGAGCGCTGCTGATATCTCTCATAAAAGCTCTGACTCTCCTGTAGCCATTAGAATTCCACAGAGGACGAGGAAAGTGTGATTTGCACAATACGCCCAAAAAACTCCCTCACTATCTCTCTCTCTCAGCCTTCACTTTGCTGCCAACCTCTCTCGCTCGCTCATTCATGCCTTTCTCGCTGTCTCTCGCTCACCTTTCCTCGCTCTCCTCAGAGGAGGCCGTGGGGCTGATAAAAGGACAGGTTTTCAAAGGCCGCAGCACTTTCCATGTATTATTCTGGCCTGAAAATCCCTGGCAAAAATTGCATTTCATTTTCCCTGCTCATAATCTCTGCCTTGTCCCCTTCAGAAAGCCAGGAGGCAGCTGATTGGACGACAGCAGAATAATTCGGAAAATTGTTCCTTTTTTATTACAGTGAGGTGATTAGGAGACATCTGAATCCATCACGGCGTGAAAGAGGAGAGTTTGAGATGAAAGTACAGTGCTAGCATGTGCTTGTGTGTCTGAGACAAAGGCTGGTGTATTCCAAACCTCTCCACAGGTGACACAAAATAAGGAGGAACAGAGACGGTTCAGCGTTTAGTTCTTTGTTTATTATGATTTCAACGTGTCCTTTTTATTGCACACTGCACCATGGGGACTGTTCTATTGCTTTGTGTTCAAGCTGAGAAGTTCAGTTCCCTCCTAAAGTACAGGTCTGTCGTACCTTGTTTAGTGAGAGAGATTTTAGCGGTAACACTATTCCAAAGTCAATACAAACGGTTGTTGCTGCACAAAATGAACATGCCTGTTTTCACACAGTCAGTGTTTTAAAACCATATTTACTAATGAAGGTATGACTCTTTATTTGTCCTGTACATACAACAGCAGACAGAAGCGGATTGGATGTCTGTATGGACACACAACTGAAGTCAATCTGGTCTGCAACCTCCGTTGAGTCCACACTGAATCTGCATCAGAAAATTCCAGAGAATTGGAACATCTGCTGTTTAATTTATACACATTTGCATGTTTGCTTGTGAAATCATTTGGCTAATGTGATATTGCTTTCAGCCCCCAATGGAAGTATAATTCTTTCACCTCTGAGATATTTACATACGCCGTCAATGTTTTTGTCGACTGCGGTTTTGTTTTAATCAACATATCAATCAAACTCGCCCTCAAAACTGGTTGTGACCCTGAAAATTGAAGGTGGTGTATCAGTTTTAGAATGCAGTTGCTCTCTTTCACAACCAAATTGTGTATAAACAAACCCGAATTTGGCAAACCGTACCAGAACTGTATTTCCCTGCTGTGTGAGCGCCTGACATGTATTTCACCAAACTGTAAAAGTTTTCTTTGAATTTTCCCATGCAGTGTCATCGCTTGGACACAGCCGGCTGATTTTGCAGTAAAACCTTCTATCCATGCTATGACTTGAATGAAACTGCTGCAGTGGTCGAGTCCTGCAAAGAATGAGAGAGGCGCTCTCTCTCTCTCCGTTTCTGCACAGACTGCAGTCTGCTGTCTCCTAAAACGACCGTAAGCCACTCAGACGAAACCACTACTTTTTGACTCTCCTCTCAAAAACATTCCTAAAGAGGCTAATGCTGCAATTGGGTCCCGTAGCAACTTAACTTGTGTGAAGATTTTCGGGGGTGTTGTGTAAGTCTCATAACAAAAGCACAGGATTGCTGAGTGTTCTGCTTGACTTTTATAGGACAGGGGACTGTTTTACATAACTCACTTCTCTTTATCTGTCTCCCTCCAGACTGCCTACTTACTTTCTTTCTTTGTTTCAAACGCTGACTGTGTCACGCTGTCCTGTCGTCTAATGATTCGGTTTAGGAGCCCGGCTGTTTTGTAAAGGATTTGTAGAGCAAATTAGATTTGAACAAATTCAGAAGTGGTAAGTAATGCTTGCATGGGCAAAAGTTATGGTGTTGTGGTGTGCGGTTACCAGGGTGTCGCTATGTAGTTGCTAAGGTGAGCTGTGTTGTTTGTAAGGTGTTGCTAGATGGTTAAGAAATAGTCTGTGATTTCTCTGGTCTGTCCTAAAATGTAAGTTTTAATTTCACCTTTAATTTTTAGTTTTATTGTACATTTGATGAAAATAAGTCTAATTATGTAATAATGTTTATGTATAAAGCACAACTAGGCATTATAAAAGTGCCATATGAGAATTCCAAAAAATTAATGAAGTGTGTGTGTGTGTTTGTGTGTTTGTGTGTGTGTGTGTGTGTTTGTGTGTTTGTGTGGGTGTGTGTGTGTGTTTGTGTGTGTGTGTGTTTGTGTGTTTGTGTGGGTGTGTGTGTGTGTGTGTGTGTGTGTGTGTGTTTTAGTGAGTTCTGTGTCAGAAATTCCACTGGAAGACGAAATCAGTCATTGAGTGGCTATAATTTTTCCCTCATCATCATGTTATTTGTTTTTTCTGCATGTTCACTGACACACGGGTGACTTTCATGAATGTTGAATGTTGTTCGTTTAACCATTTCTAGGTCATTGTTACATATTTGTTTGCTGTGTTTCTGTGACAGGCGGAGAACTGGTGATCGTATGATGACATGTTACAGTCAGACTCTTGCATCAGGTAATGTGATATTCCCAGCGGCCCCGTAATGACCCCGAGCTAAAAACAAGCAAACAAACGTTAGCTTTCTGTGAAAAACGGCGCGTTCGTTCTAAACAAACAACACAAAAACATAGAAATGTATAAAACTTCTGAAATGTAAAAAAAGACGTTTGTAAAAAAATGATTCTGGGTTCCTCGCGCTTAAAGGTCTGAGGAACCTCGTATTAAAACTACAGGACAAATGATAAGGCACGACGAGTCGATATCGAACAACGGATTACATTTACATTGACTGCATCACAAAGCATTCAACACATCAGAAACGTGACCCATTTTTTCACTGAGATGATGTAGACGTTCGGCCCGGGTGTCTGTAGAGCAGAACCATCAGAACCTGCTCCAGTTTCTACCTCACTGACTGCGTCGCTTGTCAGTAACAGTGTGTGTTAATACAGATCAGTGTGTTTCATTTGTAGTTTAAAGTAGTGTTGTTATCCTCTGATCTCGTTTTACGTCTAATGTAACTCATGTAAAGTTAATTTACAATGTGCAAATGTTGTTCCATTTGTTAACTTTAGTTATTGTGAAACTGAATCTTGAATTGGCTGGTTTTGAGTGTTTTTATCAGCACACGCCTGGAATGGTTTGAGGTTGTGCAAACAGGATAAGTAGATAAGATCCACAAAACCTCACACTTTCATTCACAGCAGATTTTTCGTCACGGCCGCTGTAAACATATAAAGCCCTGCAGCACTGCGCATCTGCACTGCGACGTAAACATGCAGTCGCAGCAGATCAAACACAACGCTTCATTAGATGCAGTTAATGTAATATGTTATGAAAGTTTACTTCAATGATGTTACAACCTCAGAAATCAGCCACTGTTGCCATGACACCACGTGTGGATTAAACCCAACATTCACCCTCTGTGTGACTCCATCAGCGAAACCTCTAATACTGTCAACTTGTGCTGTTAAAACCATCGATTAAGATTCTGTACAAAATATACAACATAGAAATACATACAGTAAATGTTATTACAATGAGGCCTACAAAAGAAAATGTCCGCAAGTTGTATCCCGTGTCGCAGGCGGCGCTGGACTGTCAGTCACTACTGTGGCCCAATGAGAAACTGTTTTACATCATCACATCATGGCCGTTACGACATACATAATAAAGCTATCAAAACAAAAGTTTCCAAAATCTCTCTAAAAAGGATTTTTTTTGTTCTTTTGTTTCTCTACAACAATGTCAGTTAATATTTACAACGAGCCCTAAAAATAATTTAATAGTAATCGTAATACACACTTTCTACACACTGTAGGCAGAGCTAGTTCTCGGGCGGAGCACAATGTGTGCTGATTGGCTAACAGTCGCTAAGGAACAGGAGTTTTTGAAGGGGGCGGGGTCACAGAGAGGAAGTGGTGGAGTCGACGATCTCTCGGCCGTTGCACACTGTCGGAACGTACTGGGCGCTCACAGATGCTTCAGAAAGAGAGAGAGAACGAGGAATAATTAGACTGAACACTGTTAAAATGACAAGCTAGCATACAACTGTTGTCTGAATAGCACCTGCTACATACAAACCAAAAGCACATTTAGTTTTTGTTGTTTTTCTGTGCATTTAGCTGAAGAAATGCAGGTTTTGTGTGTTTTTTTTTTGTTTTTTTTTTACAGAAAAATTTTACAGAAACACAATGTCCTGCTAATATTTGCTTCTTTGTTAAATTGCTTCTTTCGTTTCATTTGTAAGTGACTTTAAACAAAAGTGAAAGTAACATTTAACTAGTTTTTAAAGGGAAGTAACAAAACAGAGGACTGCTGTATGATGTCATTTTAAACATGATGACCAGAAACTTTTCCAAAAGTTGATCTCTTTGTGTCTGTTTTCTCTCATCCCCTCAGACTCTTCCTCTCTCACCTGTATGTGATCTCTGCAACATCTTCTCCTCTGTCAGGCTGGCATTTATTAGCTAGATGAAAAGTAAATACAGACGAAACTGTTCATCTGATCTGTGTTTGTGCTCATGAATTATGCATCAGAGAAACTGTTGCATAACACACACAGGTTTATTGCCCTGCGTCAGGTGGCACAGAGATTTCCACCTGTGTTTCTCCCTTCATCTGACAGAAACTGACATATCAAGGGTTTTAATAACTGTGATCTGCTTTGCTTAAGTAACACACAGACAATCACATGGGACTGGATTTCACTTAATAAGTGAGTTTCAGTGATGTTTATGTATTTCTGTCCTGTTTTCTATCATTTGTTTTCCACTATTTCTGTATTGCTTTTTCTTATGCCTTTTTTATATAAGATGGATTTTCTGTAATGTTACTTTGTGAAACATTCCTGAATATTTTAGCACATCGCTAGGTGGTTGCCATGGGTTACCTGGTCACATTATAAGGTAAAAACACACCTCTGTTAAATATTAATATATTAATGTCCACTGCACAAAAATGTAAAGCTGCAATCTGTAACTTTCACCTCTCCACTGCCATCTCTGCTTGAAACTAAAATTGCAGGTTAATTTACATCTGTCATGTTTCTAAACATATTGCTTTGTAGGCAAAGGTGGGTTTTGAACACTGATCTGTTATGTATTTGCTCAATAACTCTTTTGTTTATTTTCAACCCACCACAGTTATTGATTCCAGGTTAGTGATTTGATCAGTTTTAAGCAAAAATAAACAGTAATTTTATGCTATCACTGGCTGATGTGTGTGTGTGTGTGTGTTTATGCAGGTCTTACCGTGGGAAGCGTAGCTGGTGGTCGGCCCGCTCACACTGAACCGGTTCAGGTTCAGTCGATGACTGGCAACATTCTTCTGAGGTTGGAACATGATGATGTGGACTTTAGGAGCAAACATGCAGCCCAGCACCACAAACCCGCTCAGGCTGACAGATATGCACATGGTGGTGGTTTGGACCTGAGAGGGGACACAGAACACGGTTCATTGGTCTCTTGTCACCCCCGCAGCCGCCTGTATGGCGTCTCGATAATCAGGAGCCATTAGTCACAATGATCAAGAAGCTCTGGTGCTAATCGAGAGGCAGAGCGCCGGGGATAATAACAGGGACGTTTAGCGCAGCGCTGTGTAAATAGCATTTGATTAGACATTAGTTGAACTTCTCCCATTAGCAGCATCATTTTCTTCCCTCCCGTTTTAGAAATTTTCCCTGCGGTCTCACATCACACCCTTCTCAAGGCTCACCGCTGCGAGAGAGACGATAAATGGGGGAAAGAGAACAGATATCTCTCTGAATTGAGCACAGATTTCTTAACTCGGGGGAGAACACAGATCTGCGTCAGCAGCACAATGTTGTTCCGCTTAAGAAACGATTTTACGGAGAACTAAATGAACTCTGATGATCGTTTCTGTTTAGTCCCATTATGACGTATCCGTGCGTTTACGTCCCGCTAATAAAAGTTGTTCTGTTAGTCTGATCTGTTTCTAATCTGCTCAGATTTGTTGCAGTGTAATATATGTGTGTGTGTGTGTGTGTAATGTACAAAGCTTTCTCTTTTGTACAAAGGCATCAGTGCGATCGGCCCCTAAGGACCCTTCTCTCCTGAGCAGAGAGCCTCTCCTCTCACTTCACTGACTGTGGCCTAACAAAACCGTGTTGGTGTGTCGCTCTGCAAGAATTGTGCCTCGCGTCAGCAGGACGTCTGAATGAATGTCCACAGTCCGATCTCCACGCAGCCGTCCGGTTGTTACGGTGCTACAAGACTATCAGATTCACTCAGTGTAGCGAATGACAAGCGCCGTTATAGAGATTCTCAGGTGCTGTCACAAGAAATCACTCAATGTGCTGTTTTTGTTGCATCAGTAAGCTATTGAGAAGATGTTTGTTGAGGGATGGAGTTTGCTGTACATTTCTCAGCAGATTTTTTGTGCTCTGGGTCTAATACACAACAGCTATACAACAGCAGTCTCGCTGTCCCACAAGCACGTCTTCAAGGTAACAAACATCTTTTTCTTAGCATGCTACTTCTTTTGCCTTTTGTATCTATTAGTTTAGCTCATTTAGGTTTGAGCGGTAAAGTGTTTTTTACTGCACTGTGAATAAATTGTGTGTAATATTACCTATATTTAATATTATAATATTGAATGAAAATATTTTAAATATGAAAAAAACATAAAAAAAAATTGTCACTAGTTTTCCAGCTGTTTGGTTTTAGTGTATATCAGTCAAAAAGTACATTTAAGAGAGAAGTTATGGAAACGTTTAAGCTATTTGTGCTTTTTTTTGGAAAACTAATGGAAACGGTTCCCAGAATGCTTTGCACGGGACTGAATAAGAGCAGTAAACTAAAGCTTTTTTTTTTTAAAGGTTTTTGAAACATTAGCTTGTTTTGTTAGACAAAATTGTTTAATGGTTTATAATATGAAAAAATGTATTTGACTGGAACCAAACCATTATTTCTTCTTGTCTTTGTTAAGAGGAACATACCCTGTAATCGCTGGAGGTGACGTAGAAGATGGGCAGGAAGGCCAGCCAGATGATGCAGGTGGTGTACATGGTGAAGCCGATGAACTTTGCCTCGTTGAAGTTCTCTGGACACTTGCGGGTTTTGAAGGCGTAGACGGTGCAGAGCACCACGAGAACCACGTCGTAGCTCAGCGACAGCAGCATGCTAGAGTCCCTAACGTTACATTTCAGAATGACAGTCTGCCGTTTCTCTGGCGTGGTGAAACGCCGCGTGCCGGGCACCTCCAGCAGCAGCCACACGGTCACCAGCAACAGCTGCACTGAGATCAGCGACAAACAAATGAAAACTTGTGAACTGGGACTGATGAAGCGCGGCCGCTGAGCCCCGCCCTCTTTCACGCCGCTGAAGATGCGTGCAATGCGATTGGTCTTCGTGAGCAGGGCGGAGTAGCACACCGCGAACGACGTCCCTAGGCCTAGCCGTCGTAGCGTGCACACGATGGGCGACGGTTTCGCGATGAATATGAAAGTCATTATGTAGGACATAAAGACACCCAGGAGCAAGATGTAGCACAGCTCACGGCCCGACGCTTTGACGAGCGGCGTGTCGTTGTGGCGAATGAAAACGACAAAAACCATTAAAGTGCAGATGAAGCCCACGCATGCAATGGAGATTGGCCCGATGGCCCAGGCGTCTTCCCACATGATGTAGTCCTCCGGCAGGTCGTAGCATCCGGTCAGGTCAGGGCGGGGCCACTGGCCGGGCGCACAGGGCATGCAGGTGAATTCATCCGGCAGGTATTCGTAGGGCTCACATGGTGTACAAATCCAGCAGCAGTATTCTCCTGCCTGCATCTTCTTCATCTCATTAGGGGCGCAGGGGTCACTGCACTGAGAGGTGGGGACGTCGCCTCCCCTCGGCCAGCCAATCAAGGCCTCGTTTAGGGAGAGACTCTCCGCCCATTCTCCCACCTGGAAATAAGCGTATTTGTCGCTTCCTGGCACACGCTGGTAGTTAAAGATGTTGTAGCGTCCCATTCCGTCGCCATACGCGTCAAATTTCACTTGATTCTCTGAGCCTGGTGGGGAGAACGGAGCTAGAGAGAGAGAGAGAGAGAGAGAGATGAGAGTTAATTCACACATATCAGGCAGGAAGAAACACATTAACTAGAACAGATTCATTTTTACGACTGTCTGAAGTTATCATGTAAACAGCTACAGGCCCATGAAGCAGTTATAATGAGAGACTCGCCGTTAAATCTAGTCAACAGATTCTAAACAAAAGATTTGCACGTTGGAATTGTGGCTGTTGGACGGTGTGTCGTGCATGAAGGCCTGAAAGCATTTAAAACGTTACTTTTAAAATAATCTGATTTAATTGAAAAGCTAAAAAAAGACCTCGCATTATATTTCTTGCTCTGACTGTTTCTGTTCGCGGTGGAATAAAGTCTGTGTGGACAGATTTTCCATCCCACCACTGAGAGTTTCTTTCCACATCCACCCACGCCGTGGATTATGCTCATGAGAAGTTTTTTATATTTTATTTCCAAATTTTCAAACTTCTTTTTTTATCACAGGCTACTTTCTACTACATAATTTCAATTAATACGCCCAGCGACTTCAAGGTTTATTTTTGTGTTTGGTTTTTGCACAGGATGCAGCGTTTGCACATGCAGTTCCTGGTTCCTCTGGGAAATATTTTAATGATTCATAAATAAAAGTTAATTATTCTACAATGATTAATTAATCTAGATGTTTTGTCATTTCAGCAGAGGAGATCTGGGGCTGTACAGGCGTCTGAGAGCCGCGGCTGTGGGATGGAGGTCTGGCGTTCAGCGCAGATGTTACAGGAGCTCTGATGAGGACTCGGGCTGTTCTCTGTCAGGGTTCATGTGTGAGGTATGAGTTTATCGCTCATATGAAGTCTCCCACACACCTCGGGGCTCTGGGAGAAATGCGGCCTTGGTCAGCAAAAATAAGACACGGCCAAATGAGCAGAGATGAGCTGATGTTTCTGTCTCGCGCTCCTGCCTCAGGGAGGAGGAGATATTGTGAACCAGGAGAAAATAGGAGAAGAAAACGTCCCTCAAGGGGTGATGGTGAACTTGTCACGTTTGTTTATATAAAAGTGGATTTTCCGTCGTGCCGAGAGAACGAGGGAGAACTGAAGAGTTGTTCTGAAAAATGTTTATCTTATACAGTTTCTGGCTAATGATCTGTCCTGTAATGTTCTTCACAGATGCAGAATGGAGAACCTTCTGTGATGTTACTCTGGTAAGTGATGCTAATGCTGTGATAAATACAATCACATTTACTGTAAAAGATCAGAAGTATTTCTAAAAATACCGGTTTAAGGATCCTCACACAATATTCATGAAAACATGCTTCACAATGTTGTATAAGAACCGCTTTGGCTGTGTGGTTCCACAAAGAACCATTTGTGAAAGAGGTTAAAGGTTCTTTATGGAACCACACCGCAAAAATGGTTGGTGGAGAAAAGACTCATTAGACTACTAGAAAAAAAAAGTTGAAAAACCAAGAAAGATGTTCTATGGCATCGCTGTGACGAACCTTTTAAGAACCTTTATTTATAAAGAGCTTAGCTACAGAAACGCATGCCATTATCATAGCTTAGTGGACATTGTACCATAGTAATGCCATGATGCTATTTTGTATAAAGCCTGTGTACACACACACACACACACACACACGAGGGCTACAGCTGAACTTGTGTTTCCTGCACATGGTTTAATACCTCGGAGGGTCTCTGGAAACCTGGAGATGGTGATGATTCATCAGGTAAGGAAAGCAGGTTAGATGTTATGAACCCCATCATTCACACAGATAATGTCAGCGTCACCTCACACACGCAGCCGAGCAGCAGTGAAACACTCGCAGACCTTCTGTAGCGCACAAGCGCATCACATTAACCTTCTGCGGCTCACGCTTCATTTCTCAGCAGCTCATCTTTTCACATTCAGTTCTGATGTCAACCATCTTCTGCGATGTGCAGCCGTATGAATCCATGGGATCTGGTGGAGGGATAATGAGCTGTAATTGGATTACTCGCAGTAAATGCAGTTAATTAGCTCACGCTGAGTTTGGAGGGTGTGGAGGTTTGTGAAGTTGATGAGTTGAAATGAATAGTGAGGAAAATAAGTCAACAAGTGACTGGCATACAGTGCTGTATCTAATTCATGCATCCCATAATGCACCACGTGTGATCTGGGTGGGTTTATTTTTGGTTGCTGCATAATTTTATACATTGTTACACTATGTTGATAGTCCACTGTTGACATTATACTAACCACAAGTAACTTTACAACTTTCTGGTAGTTTATGGTTAGCTTACATGCATCTGATTTTTAAAATGTACTCTCAAAATAAAGTGTAACAGATTGTATTTCTTTATAATTCACAATAATGGTAAATGTTTGTCCAAAGCTTTGTGTATCTGTGACATTATTGATTTATTTACAGTACAGTTCTGTTAATAAGACTATGAAGCTACTCTGTGATCCATCATTTACATTAATATAAATAAAACAATTGAATACAATTGATGTCTGGTTTAATTTAAAGCATGTACAGAAAATGAATCATAAAACATTACAGCTATTCTGTATCTGTCTGTATCTGTGTTTGCTGGTGCAGATAGATTGAGTGTTTTGTTCTCATGATTGTCACAGAAACATCAGATCAACAAATCAGTCTCTCAGCCTGATGCTGCTTAAAATAACTCTATTGATCTGAACGGAGTCAGTGAGACAGTTTAACGTGTGAGAGAACTGATTCTACTTATTACTGCTTGACTCCAATCTCTCACTGTTTATTTACAGAGGGATCCAAACACTGGATGGACGGAACCGTGTCTGAGGAACATGAAGCCAACCAATGGGAAGCGTTTTCTAAACGTTCATCAAATGATACAGTTATGGTTCATGTCAGGACTTTAATGTGATAATATTTTTGGGAGGCACACCGATTGGTGTCCTGGCTTGCAAAAACGTCCTCCCAACAGTTGTTGTTTTAGAAGTGTAGGACATTACGCATGCAAGGTGAGCAGGTTCAAATCTCGGTGTAATATATAATGTTTATCTTTAATAAACCAAAACTGCAGCTGCGCTGACAGTCAGTGACAGCGGTGCATTTTCATTGTATGGAAATCTGAAACAGCCTTGACGTTTTGATAACTCTTTATGTGCACCAAAGCAAAAAATAATATAACTGAGTGATGTGATGATGAGTAGATGATGACAGAATTTTCCATTAGAAGCAAATGATCTGCAGAGTGTGACATCACTGAAGAGGGTGTTTGATTCTGCCATGGTGTTTTAAACCTGTGTTCCCCGGTCCTGCTCCCGGAGCGTCAGTCCAGACTTTAGCTCCAACCCTTACCAAACACACGCCTGCTTATAAAAGTCAAGTAATCCTGAAGCTGTTAATTAAGAAGCAGGTTCAGG
The DNA here is from genome assembly GCA_036877545.1 of Yasuhikotakia modesta. Classification (NCBI taxonomy): domain Eukaryota; kingdom Metazoa; phylum Chordata; class Actinopteri; order Cypriniformes; family Botiidae; genus Yasuhikotakia; species Yasuhikotakia modesta. The sequence goes on from JBAJNP010005613.1 coordinate 26,137, forward strand.
TGGAGCTAAAATCTGCAGGACACTGACTCTCCAGGAGCAAAACATGACAACATTGTGTAACTCTATCTTTGAAGGTCCGCAAGGCACAGAACCCTGAGCCTCTCTCCTCTCTTTCTCTCTTTCTCTCTCTCTCTCTCCTCTCTTCTCTCTTTCTCTCAGGTAATCTATGCCTGTCAGTTACTCTTTAAGCAGCACGGTAACATTATTCTTGGTTTTGACAGAGACACAGAGCGGGAGTCGATGTGACATCACTGAGTTATCCACTCCACTTCCAGGTTCTGCAACGTGTCAGTCTGGCGTCTGAGACGTTTCCAAAATTCAGAATTTAAAAGAGAACAATTCTCCACCGCACCCCCCTGTTTAACTGGCAGTGTGCGTTCAGATACTGAGACTGACGCTTGTGCTCTGAAGAGCTTCATGAAGGCACAGGGAACAGATACAGGGAGCAGATAGTTCTGAACTCGTTCCAGCTATATGTGCTCATGTTTGCTCAGATGTACCGCAGCGTTTGAGTCGGACAGGAAAGAGTTTCAGAGTGTTTGACTTTAGAAACGATAGCTCCACCCACTCTGAAATCTCATTGGTCCTTTCTGCCACAACGTGCAACTGTATGGACGTTCTGATTGGCTCTGGCGGTGTGGCACTGGTGTGTCAACATTATGCATTATAAAAATCAACATTATGCATTATATTATGTGATAACATAAATATTATGTGATTATTATGTGATTAAGTTTGCTTTAGCACACCACTGTACACATGACAGTAAATCCTCCACAGAACACACAGAAGAGGCAGTTTGTTGTGTGTCTGTGTTAATGGTGGGTGGTTTAGCAATTGCTTTGTTTTGTAGTGTATTAGCCTGTGTGTGTGTGTGTGTGTGTGTGCACACTCGGTGTCAAGTGCTTTTGTTGCTCAGAAAATGCAGCATCGCCAAAATAATCATCTATTGTTGTGATGCTTGATAAATATTTACTCCAGATCTCTGAATTTGAGAGCGGATAATTAGTTGTAAGTGATCTAGTCGCTGCAGATGGAGGTGATGGTTAAAACTCGGTTCCTTCTGTGTGTGTGTGTGTCCGTGTGTGTGTCCGTGTGTGTGTCTGTGTGTGTGTGTGTCCGTGTGTGTGTGTTGAGGGTGGGCGGACGAGCAATTGTTTTATTTCATGCGTGTGGGTTGAAAGTGTCTGAGAAATAGAGAAACACAAATATCCTATTGTGTCTCCTGTGTGCAGCTCTGATCTAGAACCTGCTGAGCTGCAGAACCCACCTAGACGGTTAAACATCACAGGGGTGCTCCGGTTCCAAAGGTGGGCCACACAATTATGCTGCTTTTAAAATACCGACCCAATACTGAAGCATTCATTCTATTCAGACAAACCCAGTGAGAATCAGTCTGTCTGAGAGAAAAGTCGTAAAATATGTTTCTTTAATCTAGAAGGTTACAGTTTATTTTGGTAGTCTATATTAGACATTATACTAACTATTGGTAACTTGTCAACCAGCAGTCATTAAAATACTAGTAAACTGTCTGGTTGATATGTGCTCACACTCTTTTGAAGGTCCCTCAACAGACATTTTACTAACCACAAGTAACTAGTTATGTCAACTTAATGAACTCTAACCCTAACCTAAGAGTCTGCTAATACTGAGAGTTTGTTGACATGCAAAGTTACTTATAGTTAGTAGAATGTCTAAACTGGATTGAGTTTAATAGTTTGATCGTTTTGAAACACAGTAACTAGATAAAACTAATGTGTTTATTGAATATTTTGTTGATGGATTATCACAGTAAACCCACAGGCATGTTTTCACACGTACCGTCTAAGTGAGTGTTTTTAAAGCAGTCACTACACTTCTGTGTTTATCTGTTTTTCAGTTTTCTCTCTCTCTCCGGTTCGAGTGTTGACATAACACCCTCCTCTAATCTTATTGGATTATATCATCACTTTATGCCATGTGGTGACCCGATCGCTATAGCAACGGCATGCTGCCACAGTGTGTTAGGGTATTTGAGGACTGGAGTCACTGGGGGTGTGACGAGACCCTCAGAACTCAGAAATGCTGTGACGCAGAGGGTAAGACTTCACAACACCACTGCCGTGTTTCTAATGCTTTTAAGATGCACAAATAACAATGGAGGAAATCACCATCTGTTTATACTCAGAATTAACAAGTGCAAGTCATGAGAGTTTGTCAAGGTGAGGGTCTACGTACATCACTGCATACTTCATATATCACTGCAGACTTCATATA
>JBAJNP010005614.1:0-28389 GCA_036877545.1 Yasuhikotakia modesta
ACAGTTTTTTTGGGAAAATGATGTAAATTCTTCATAAATAAAAATGCCAAACCCTCACAAATGTTATCTGTTGCATTTGCTGTGAAAATGCAGAGAAAAGTGAAAAGATAAAGTTTGTTTCAATCCGCATTCGTTTAATAGAAATATTCTTGCTCCATGGTCTCTCATTCATTATAACTTATCTTCTTTTGCTTATGCGGCGCATGAAAAAATGCGTCAAGGATCAAGCAGCTGGCCGCAGAGTTCATGAAGGGACGTGTTTCAAGCAACACATGCCTTATTCATTTATCAAAGCTGGATGCAATGACAATTAGAAAATGCACACAAATCAAATCAATTCACTGTGAATGCAATTACAGCCAATCAGCTTCAGTGACTTAGCATGGCCTGTGCACTACAGAACGGCCAGAGAAAATTACAAGCCTGGAACAGACACTTGAAGTTTTATTTTACTGCTGTACAGTCAATAAATGCCTCTCATTTGAAACTGTTCTAGTTCACTGAAGAGCTGAGAATAATTAACCTCTGGCCTTTACCCGAAGATTCTCTGAGAGGATCGTTCCGCAGGTCTTGCCATACAACAACAGTTGATAGTGATGATGCCTGGCTAGCTCTGAAAGGGACAAACGCTATAGAAATATGACTTCTGCAAAGTTTTTATGAGTCATACCATAGGTTTATTTAAAATGTATATTGTTATTGTGACATCCTTCTACTGTGTTAAAGTCTACTGTAGGTCATGGACACCAACACGCCATTGGTTCTCGCGTTTGTGCTAGTCAAACAAAATTAGCATGTGCACTCCATGAATTACAGATATGAATGCAGGCTTGAATAAAAGCAAATCACAAGAACATAATAACTTAAATATTGGTCTGTTACTTACACGAATCTACCATATGGCTTTAGATCACTTGGTATAAAAATAATAGTATCGCTTTTCCAACTTAACGGCCAACATAACAAGGTAAAAAAAATAGTAAAAAAAGTGTGAATATTAAAGGCAACACCTATAATATTCACACTTTTTTCCATTCTTGCAAAACAAGAATAATAGTTATTCCTTGCTATGTCAGTAAAGGAAATCTTTAAAAACAAATTAAAAGGTTGCTAAAAGATGTTACTAATACCCATCTTGAGAATACAAGAAGTCTTTTAACATGAACTGAGGCGGTTAAACGTATCACGCTAAAGGCTTCGTTTAAAAGCTGACAGGCAATTAAAAATACAGCAGAGAGCCTGCAAACAGCACAGTGCTGTTTTCCGACTGCGAACAGAGTGAAGAAAATGGGTTGCCTTTCTTTTCATGTATGAAATTGTCACTGTTCTCAAACAGAAACATGAGACGCAGACCCGCTGTGTCTGTTCAATCGGCTTCTGCCCGGACAAGCTACGCAGCTTTTCTTCAATACAAATCTGTTAGAGGTGAAATGAGATGAAACTGGGTGACATGGGACACTATGCAGTAAACAAGCAGAAAATCTAACACACACAGGTTACATATTTTCCATTACAGTCATAATAATTTTGCAGTCAGAACTATTTGATATGTTAGATAAATGTAGAATTAGCTAAACATGCATAATCCTGCAAAAATGAAACGATGACTCTGAAATAGTTTTCCACCACCAGTAAAATACTTGACAAATGTACAGCAGTAATGGCGTCAAAGACAGCCAATGAGCAGCCTCCATTTAAATCTCATTTCCGCAACTCCACAAAGCTTCTGTGAATTGCCCTATAAGACGCATGTGTGTGTGTCTGTTAGTATCATTGTGACTCACTTGAATGGAGGGTTGAACCAGTAATGGGACAAAACAGAAATAGCACGAGGCTGTCGTAAGACAAACGTTCACTGTGGGGAGTAAAACAAAGACAAAATCACCAGTTGTTCAGAACACACGCCGGTTGCTTTGGTGTGCTGGAATAGAGCTTTAATTTGAGCCTAAACAGACAATACTATTAGATATAAGAACTATGCCTTCACCTGTTGCCTCTATTAAAACCAAAGTCCAGCCACAAATTCTGATAAACAGAAGAATGGTAAAAAAAAAGAGCATAAGGTTTAATTGGGCCTCAAAACGCAATGCTTTGTAAAGGCATCAAATTAAACAGACACCGGCTGCCATACAGCGCAACAAACAAGTTAAACCCTGTCAATCAAAAACATGAATTCATGTCATATGAATCTCTGAGTGTCCATCAAAGCTCTCATCTCTGAAAAGAAAAACAGGTAGACAAAACTGATACCACATTTTTACGTTGCAATTTCAGCTGACATCTGCTGCCAATCAAACAGAAGTCTGGAGAAGATTTCTCTTCTAAATGTCAATGTGAAAACTCAACCGCAGGGTAAATGCTTTGTGAATACATGCAGAATTTATAACCGTCCTCAGGGTGAAAAAATAAACACGTATTTTCCTTTAAGGGTGAGTTGATGTTTTACTTGATGTCTACGGATTACAAAAATAATGCAAATGAAATAAAATGAATATAATATGAATATAAATACACACACTGGGGATTAAATTAATCCCCTGTCAGAAATAAAACAGACATGACATTTCAGCATTAAATCCTATTTATTATTTATTCAGAGCAGGCACGTTTAAATAATGTTAGCGCTGAATCTTTAACAGGATTGACAAATCTCAAACATTTGCTGCGAGACAAGCGCTTTCAGCCTCGGTTTCCTTGTGTCACACTGACAAACAAATATACCGCATTATGAGTACAGAAGTATTAATTTTTTAATAATGCACTCAGTAATTTCCCCTCATTAAAAAGTTTAACACATACAAAAGAGTAAGACTTTTTAAAAAGTTAATTATTATTAGATTTAGACTAGATTTAGTCAAATAACAGACTCACAAAAGCCATTTTGGGGGGGTCACCTTGGGGGAGTGGCCACATTAAGATCACATGACCAGATAAAGAACGAATCATCGGGCTGAAGTGCAATGATAATGGATAATGGTCTTGTTTGAACCTACAAAGTTACTGGACGTCGCTAGTACATTCGGGAACGTATTTCTATTAAACATCAAAATTTAAATTTGGCTATAGGAGATGTTCTGGGATATCTGCCAGAGTAAGCTTACATCTAAATGATTGTGAATCTTTACTAATATTAAACATCAAAGAACAAATATGGAGTAGAAAATACAGTCAGCCTGAGGCTGAATCTTGCTTTTAAAGACGTACTTAACAGAAGCTGATTTTCCCTGAATCTAAATGGCTAAATAAACAAAGGGAGCCTGTGGATAAAGAAAATGATGTATAGAGCAATATCACCCACGGCGTAATCAAATTTTATGAAGATAGGTAGAACTGTGAACCAGCGGTATTGAAAATGAACACTTTAGCCAATAAGGGAACCATACAAAATGCAAACTTAAAAATACAAAAACAAACAAAACTCTGTAAAGAATAATTAAAGGCTAATACATTCCTGCTTCTACTGTGTCGTCAGAAGGGCATAATGTAGTGCTTGTTAAAGCCAGTGGGTTCACTGCATTTTACACCAGAGCTATAAAGGAGAGTGATTGGTATTTCACAATGCATACAGAATCGCCAGCATACTGGAAGGTCACTCATGGGTTAAGGCTTTACTGCCAGGAAATCTGTGATCTCTACGCTGGATAAATCTGGCTGCCACCGGCAGGGAACGTGTTGATATTAACATCATCCGTTATGTACCCACTTTCAACTATGAAACACTAGAACAGACGATTCATTAGGCATCCTTTACACCTGTGCAAAATGTTATGGAATGAAATTACATTCTATGTTACTAATAACCATAATCATAACATTGCATTAACATTACTAAATATACTGTAGGCAGATGTTAGTTATTGGACCTTGAAGCATATTAGGGACGTCAGTCTTTCTCAAGGACACACAATGGTAACTGTAAGTGATTGGTCATGTTAACCTTGAATCACCTGCAGTATCAGCTAAATGTTATATACAGACATAACCACTAGGAATCACCATCAATACCAATGAATGACATGTTAAAAAAACACAGCTTGACCTGAACTCCCTGTATTTATTTGAGCACATGCACTCAGACTCCTCAGGTATCGTTTTGAAAACTCAGTGTTGCGGTGGTGAGGCAGGAGTATAAGCGCTGTGTATAAGCGCTCCATTTTATAATCGAATTACTCACAGCAGTCTCTGAAAATGAGCCCCCAGAGTTCAGCTCAATTTGAAGTGAATCAAAGAAAACATCTTCAGTCTTGAATAGATGCTTACCAGCCTTTTGCAGAAGCTGCTAGCAGGACCAATGGTGCTTAGCTTGTGATGACATGGCAAAAAAACCCCACAGCATCCCATTTAAATGACCAAGACCAGAGAGAAATTCACAACATAATACAAAAATGATTATACCCGTTGACATTTTTGCAGGAACCTGATCAAAGCACAGGGAGAGTTGAGTGCTACAGTAGAAAATGGCTAATGCTTCTATGAAGCCACTGAAAGTCTCCTGTATTTCTGCTCAATAAGTACATAATATTCCTCTAAACCTCAGTCTTATCCTTGAGTGTTTCAGACTCCTTTAAAAAGTCACACATCTAGCTGAGGTACAATATAAAGGCTAAAACAGTCTTAACAGATGTCCAGAGTTTAAAACTCTTTAAATATTAAAGAGGTACACTGAATGGTAGAATTGTTATGGCTAGGAGACGGTGTGCCAAACTCAATATTTTAACTCAAGATATGTGACAAAAATCTGCCCACACTATAAAACTCTTGCAACATAATATGTATGATAATATGAAAAAGTCAGGATTTAAAACATTGTATATTCTACATACAAATAGATAACTCTACATAACAAATACTGTAGGCTTACTGTTCTGTACTATAGATTCTGGTAGGCATGACCAGCTTCTAGTCCAGCCTAGTTAACCACACACTGATTAGTTATATTTGAAAACGAGTATGAGTTTAATAAAATGAGTTTTATTATTAATGTTAACAATAATAATGTTACATACCTCTCTGGTTTTCACTCCCCTATTCAAGAGCTAATGATGCTAATAATAGTTGATCTAACCAGCTTCAAACCAGCCTAGTTAACCACACACCAAATAGTTAATGTTGAAATTGAGTAGTTAATTAATATACAAATATCTTTCTCTAAATGTTAAATACCTCTCTGGTTTTCTCTCCCCTGTCACAGAGAGTTACTCCACACCAACCAGCTCTCAACCAGCTCATGGGACTGGTCAGCCAACCTCTCCAGTGATGAATGAATACAGTGAGAGCATGAATGAGCTCTTGAGTGAAAGTAGGAGACACCTGGCAGACTGATGCAGTGCTGAAGAGTCTGGTTCTTCCTCTCCATTGCTTTACCCTTACATGCCTATCTGAGAGTAACCGCAAGTGACACGCCGACCGCTGGGGAAAAACGCCAGATCAATAGCCATCTCTCCAAGGACAGATGCAGGGGTTCAATGGTCTCACTCTGACACCCACCCCTCTCTCTCTCTTTAATTCTCTCACTCTCTCTATACTGCTCATCAGGGCCTCTGATCACAGGGCAGGGCCTGATTTAGGTTTAACAGCGCTCTGAAGCAAGGCCCTGCAATAACAGGGTTTTTAAGCGCATTTAAGTGTAGCTCTCCATCATGTGGGTTTTAAAGCTGGAGAAGACATTCTCTAGCTTAAGAATCAGTCCTGTGGTAAAAAGCTCTTTAACTGGGCGTTGTTTTATTATGGGCTTAAATCTCACACACTTTCAGAAACTGCACAGTGCGAGCTGTACGAAACTAAATTTCCAACAAATTCAGCTTTCAACTAATAATTTTTCCCCCTAGGGCTGTTTTACATTGTATTTTTGGGTCTTTGTGATCATGAATTGAGACCGTCTGCACAAACACGAGTACTAGCGGTGTATGTTTAGCATTTTACCCTTGTAGCTAGGCAACGACTTGGGAAAAGAAAATGCCAGTTGCACTGTATTGAAGTATTTGTCCTTTTAGTTTTACCACCCAAACTTTACACACACAAAACAGCATTGAATTTGCCTTCTGTGGGAGCACAACAAAAGAGACAAAGAACGCAAGATGCTTTTGAGGGCAAATTATTAGGAGGCGAACAACAATCTGAAACATGTTACACTGTAAGTGTGAAAGCGTGCAAAGGAAAACCGCTTTCAAACCAAATTAACTGAACTCAACATCAAACAAGCATCAAATGGGCTTCACACCAAAGGTTATAGTGCGAAGACACCCTCATAGTGTGACGTGAAAATACAGTGAAACTCTGTCTAATTCTAATGTCTTAATGTACCACACAACCTGTATGCTTTTGATGGCATCACATGAAACATCTGTCAGTTTACATGACTTCAAACCTCCACACCTCCACAAACCTATTCCATTAATGAGGAAGAAATAAACACTGCAATACTTGAACACTTATGACTTCTGATTCTAATTAATCCAAATATTACTATTGTTTACGAAACCTACCTGCATAAAGGCTTTAAGTTTCAACCGCTTATTTGAATTTCAGGTTTAAATTGGCCATAATCAAAATGTTCTTTTCAGACATTATAAACAGGAGTCATTGCAGGTTTCAGTGTAATAAGATGCAACACTCGGAGGGAACAACAGGTCAATTTTATAATGAGCGAGCGGAACTCTTTAAAAATCACTATAATGAAATCCAGCGTTCACACCTACAGTCCTCTGATTGGTGTGCTGTTTAGATGCTTGAGTGGTTTGGACCGACTAAACAGAATCAAACCAGTGGCTTCGCAGCAAGAAACCACACAGATGAGACCTAAAGACTGAGAGAAAAACAACAGTGACCAAAATAAACATACCGAGTAAACATTCATTTTTCCTTTGGGAGGAAAGTCAGATACTACAGTATCAAAATACAGATGCAAATCACCCTAACAAGGCTGGTCTTGTCTATTTCACAGACGTTAGTGGGCTGAGCACACAAATGGGCTCAGTTAAAGGGAATTCTATGTTTATTTGGACGAGAAATTTGGAATGGACTTGTCTTGAGACAGTTTTCCTTAAGATCTGACTTCCTACAGAGTTCCTACTTTATTGAAACACTCTTCAACCGGCCAAGGTCATGGTTACATGTGGGCTTAAGCAGGGCTGAAACTAACCTCTGCAGGACAGTTTGGGATGTACTGCTGCCCTTCACCAACACGGACTTAACAGCCTTGCTAGAACTCAAACTTTTGCCAAACTTTTGACTATTATCCCAGATCTTTAAAGCTAAGGTTTGTAAATTCTGTTCCACTAGTGTTACCAAACACATGATTTATTTACATTCAACTTGGACAGAATTATCTCTGTCCAAAAAAAAACACCATATACGACACTTCCATTTTTACCACCAAGGTACAAAAAGTACAAGGACTAAAAATACAGCTGTTCAGTGCTCTGGAGCTTCCAATAAATGGATGCAATGTTTTAGAAGACATGCATTATATATCTAAAAAAGCTGAAATACGACTCTCATTGTATCCCACAATCCTCAAGGCAAATGTTTGTTTTAGTAGCTTTCGTCTTCATGCATATATGAATGAGGTCAATCGTTCAGCACGGCAGCAGCAGTGAGCCTGTGTATGATGCTAAGGGAGGTTAGCATGCTAGTTTCTTTCCTCCTAATGAGAAATTACAGCGATAAACTGCCCACTCCTCCAGTATAGATCTGCCCCCGTTACACCACCCATCCATTTCCACCACCCGCTCCCCCGGCTCCTGGCGCTACACCCCGCCGACATCCACTGTTTGTTCTAGGGCCTAATGAGCCACCAGCCCTTAATGCTGCAATTATGTGTCATGCCTAAAAGTCTAGGGGGTGTTTTCTTGTGCTATTCAAAGCCTGAGCCATAAAAGCAACTTTTCTTTGCCTCCTGCGTACACGTCAAAATCGCATGTGATTATTTCTGTTCGCAAAGAGACACTGCCAACCCCTTGTCAACCCCCTCGGACCTCTTTAGTGAGCGTGATGCAATTGTATACAATGTACGTGAAGCAAGTTGAGGGTGAGTGAAATTAATTAAACAACTATGCTAATGGGAAGTGTAGGGCGATTATGACATGCCGCTCTAAATTAAAGTCATTTTTTAGTTTTAGACAGATCGCTCTAGGAATTCTTTTTATGTAGAACTGTGAACAGGGAATGTTCTCTACAAGTTACGATGTTACTGAAAAGCTTTAAAAACATCACAATTGTTAAAATAAACTTTAAATATTGTTAATACAGTGGACATTTTGATCATGCCTAAAACTTTAAAATAACTATTTTAACATTTTTGTTACTTAATACAAAAGTTAGGTGAACATTCTTCCAACTTAAAACTTTTAGCTAGAAGGACATTGAAAAGGACAAGAATGGCAACAATCACTCATCTCTCATTGGTTAGACAAACTGTTAGCCCTGCCCCCAACCAATGCCATTGGTTAAGCCAATGTTGCAACAGAAAGCAGTGTTTATGCTTTCTGGAAAATCCACTTAAAAATTGATTGTTTACAGTGGAGGAGAGAGAGATAAGCAAAACACACTATGAGCTGCATACCAATTTAACATGGTAAATAAAAAGCCTTAGAGCTAATAGCATTTTAAAGTATGTGCATTTCTATATAACATGAAAACAAAACAAAAATGCAGACTTTCCCTGCATGAATTTTAATTGATGTTTACAGTCACAAGCACCCATGAGGGGCTTACATGTCTCTTAACTAAATACACCACCAAATGCCCCAAATATGTCAATTAAGCATTTCCCTAGATGACTACTATAGTGTATCACAATGTTTATGAATTCATTTTCAATTTTGTAAGACCGACTCTCAATTTTGTGTGTGTTCCCTGTGGCAACCTTAATTTCTCTCAAGTGCACTAACATACGCTGATTGTGAATTAATGCCCCAAAGCTGGTTTATTCCTGCAGGGTAAATGCAGATTTCCCAGCGGCCACTGCGCTGTGATAAACTGTGGTTCAAAACGAAGGTGTCTGTAAAGAAGAAAGAGAAAATTAAACAACAGGAAAACAAAACATCTACACCAGTGCATCATGGGAAATTAGATCATTTATACAAATGAACACACATTAGAAATTCACTTCAGGCATCGTGTTTGGACTATGCAGCCTATCTCTTAGTGTTCAGTTATCCAAAAGGTATCCATCCATTTACTCTATAAATAAGTGGTTCTCAAGTCACACAGCACTGCAGATGATGTCACTGAACTGGGTGGGTCAGATAACAGAGACATACAAAATATACAATGCTGGGGGACCACAATTAAGAACCACTGCTCAGCAAGTTAGCAGTTAGTTAAAAATTGTTGTTAAACAACATTAATTGACAATTACCATAAATAGGCCAGATTTTTAAAGGAAATTCATAACTTGTGAAAGATGAAAATGCACACATCACTTATATCAGCAAGGGTCAAACCCTGCCTGTACTATTTTTGGTCAAAAAACTTTTGAACCATTCTGCAAACTGTCAGAAACCATACACAATATATGACAAAGCATTCTGCTCTGGGTGCATTTCCTACATTGTTCGACTAGTTGTGATTTAATGCAGTACACACTACAGGAACCAGTAAACAAACCTGTGCTGTCCACCTCCAGGCTGTACAAACCTTAGAAACAACAGGCAAACAAAAACAGTCGTTCATCAATGAGGAATGCTGGAAAACTTCCTTTTCTCATAGCGATTAAGGCAAATGTTTTGCCAAGTAGTGCTTTCCAAAAACAGGTTAGGAAAACCTGAAAAACTCCAAAAATTACTATTTTTCCCCCTTCAACAAACAGCCAATAAGAGCAGTTACTTAATACTTTGTGTTAATCATTAACATTAGTGTTGATATCATAGAAATGCAAATGTTTTTTCTTTTTAAAGCCAAAAATTAAAGCCATGCTGCAGAGGGTCTAAATGATTTTATCGCAATTTTATTGCATTCACAACACAGTGAAATGGAAGGTAGCGTGTGAATAGCATGCAAAACACGCTCACTGTGTACGTTTCACATCAAACATTCCAGAAACTCCAGCCTCGGAAGTGACTCAGCATCGAATTTCACTCCTCTCCCATGCCTTTCACCCATTAAAGATTTTCCGGTGAAAAATTTCACCCAGTCTCAGTTCTCACCTAGAAAGTGAATGAAGAGAGCTTCTTCATTCTAAAATCAATAGGATTTAGGATTAATGGTCTGAACATCCAGAAGCAGTCACTGTGGAGAAGCAAACCAGACTTTAAAGTTCTTAAATTCCACTGGTATTATGGAGGTGACACCTGTCACTAAAAATGAATGCTGGAGAAAACAGTACAAACTTCAATGTGATCCGGTAATGACAATAAACTCTCTCAGCAGAAGAAACCAAAATGACAGGATGCTCAAATGAGTCAGAAACCCTGAGATCTGAGAGAAACTGAATTTCACAGGTATTGTGTTGCAGAACGGGAAGCTGGGAACAAGGCATAATAATTAAGCTGTGGTACTGTACAGTAAATGAGCTTGGAAAACATGCTGTGCTTTGTGTTTACTATTGTGCTCCGCTGTTAATCCAAAGATGAGCCCTAATCCTCATTTACAGCGTCGAGTTGAAACGTTCAGGGGTTGCAGCCAGCGCAGACAAAGTGAAGTTTGGAGACAAGAAAAGGTTTGAATGCACAGGACAATGTTTCCTCTGAAGCGTGTCCCTGTTGCTTTGGTGTTTAATGCATACTTTTTGTTCCAGCACAGATAATGGCAGTAAGGTGCTGTAAGCGATTTTGTTATGGAAAGACTGACAGAAAATGTTCCCATTACCTGACAGGTATCACTGAAATAGGTGTCGAAAAATCACACCTGTCTCTGCGACAGCAACAGTCTCTGTGAATAGCAAAATCAGAATCAGACACTTGTTTAGCCAATCAGACAACTTGAAGGTGATTTTTGTCTATCAATTGTCTGTCTGTTGTGTATTTACAGTAAAGTCCATATATGGCAAGCAGGAAGTCAAGAGCAGCAGTTAATTTTGCAGCTAACATCCTAGCACCTATGCAAGGGCAAGGCAATGCTGAGCTAACTGTTCATGTTTATTAGATTTTTCTAGACATTGAGATGACAATGACATTTATTAGACATTGAGATGACAAGCTGTTCTCCTGCTCTGTTACTGATCACAATGGTCACCAAGCATCTCTGTGCATGCACGTAATCGAAGGGCGGGGCTTAGACAGAGGAGGCGTGTTTAATTTCGCAACCAAAGGTCCAGGATGACTGATATTGCTTAAATCGCATTGAAGACACCACCGCCTGTTTAAGATCACAAAATGCACAAATTAAAATCCTTTTTGCAGTCATGTCTTTCCTACCCGTGTAAATGATTCAAATTAATCACCATTTATATGAGAAAATGGCTGCCGGGGCTGTTGCTTTGGCGAGTAAACATACTGGGCTTTGGATATAATTACAGTATCATTTTGATCTAAGGTTATTGCCATTTAAATGGGTCCAGACATTTTATGCCTCTCAATTTGTCTGTAAGTTGCCGGAAGGCAGAACTGTCATAGTAAAGTAGGTGAAACTCATTGCAGGGCTCTGGCTAATACAGTTGTACTGTAGCCTTTACGCTAGGCAAAACAAATGCAATTAAACAGACATTTTTCATTAACTGTCAGCCACAGCAATGAAGTTACTTATGAAGTGTCAACAAACAGCTATTATCTGTATTGGTATTAGCCATTATTTCTGTATGCTAAAGAAATTTGCAAGTGTAATTTTCCTCTGTGTGGAAAGAAAGTCCATCAAAATCCAGGAAAACCCTCTGAACCGCCTTCAGTGACCCAAATTTAATACTAATACACACATATTAACATTTATAATTACAGTTGACCAAGTCAGCTGTTGATAATTGACTGCTGCTCTCACTCAGTTGAAATTGATAAAGGTTTTCATACAGGGCCAAGCAGCGTTTTTAGAACGGCGCTTGATAGGAAGCTAATTCACAGCTCAGCTTTTTATATTTCTGTATGGTTCTGCATTTTACAATAAGGAAGCTGTATATTATAACTAAAACCCTAGACTTAAATTAAGTTTGGGAAATGCACACAGTGGTGCAGATAAGCAGCAGATTTATTTACAGACTCTGCAATGCACGGTGCTATTAAAGCACCACTGAATGACTATGAATAAAAACAAACACCTGGACTGTCGGAAGCCATCTTCAGCTTACACACTGAAATATCTAATCTCAGCTCTATATAATCAGACTGTCATACACACTGGGGCTATATCGCTGAGCTTTTGTTTGGCTTTAACAGTACAGAAACTACTGAGGTTTGGTTTTACAGCCAAGATACTTCAGAACAGCAAAAGTGGAAGTACTATTGCTGTGGAATAGGAAAGAGTTAATCTCCTCAGAGCCCTACAACACTACAGAGAACTGTCACCCACTTCAGGACAAGTAGAGGAGTGTGATAGATTGCAGCCACTCTGTATCACGAGTCTTCCAGTCCTGTTTTACTTAAAACGGAAGACAATTTTCTACATTTGCCCTCTCCTTTGTTTTTATTTCTGGCGTGCAAACTACAGTACAAACCCAGCCCTAGCAACATGTTACTTACTTTACTAAATCAAAGTACAGCTGTTTTGCACCATCATAATTCACAAATATTCAAACACAAATATTAATTGTTCCTAAAGGTGCCATGTGCAATGTTTTCCAATGCTTTTTTTTCTTACAATTTTTAACCAGTATCTTAATGTGCAAACATCTGTAGGTCATTTACACGTTGATTTTTCAGTAAATTCACCCTGATAAGCCCACACTGCAACACTGGCTTAACCAATAGCGTGAGTTGGGGGCGGGACTGTCTATTTGTCTGACAAATAACCAATGGAAGGATAAACAGAACACTGCTGAATAAACAGTCATTATTTGTGGACTTCTATGTGGTGACGCTAGGGGCACAGAAATTAAACCCTTCACCTTTAAGCGTCTAGCACAGGCTATTTAAAAAAACAATATGTTGTCACAATGAGCTCTAGGTTAAATGCCACCGAAACTGATAGCATTGAATATAAATGAGGGCATTCAGACTGCAGCACATAAGAAACCAACCAGGCAGATGTCAGTCGCCCCACATCAGAATCCAACAGGTGAGGCTCAAACAAACTAACAGACGAAAGAAAATGTATTCAGAGGGGACAAAGGTGAATTTGTGTGATTATGAGGGACTTAGCCGCTTGGTACAAGAGGGAAAGAGGCAGAGGAACATAATTGGAATGTAAATTGGGTGTTAAGCAGTCAGAATATGTGAACTAAACAAAGTAGGTCTGCCAACGCCTATAACCAAACAGGCTACAAGAACACAAAGCGTTTAAAAAGGTGTAAAGAAATATACTTTAGTTCTTTGAAATAAAATTTAAACTGGCTTAGAGTGTAAAACATTCAAACCTGCAATGCACTTATAACCAGATGTACTAAAATATTACTGTACTGCATTTAAATGACAAAGTTGCTTTTAAACAAAAACACTTTTTTTCAACACATCCCCTTACATGCAAAGATGTGATGGAAAATTCCAACATAATTTTTGGGCATCTTTTAGTAACAATGCAGACAATCAGGAGACACAATGTTTTCACAATGGGCTTCCCCTAAAAGTGAGATACAATTTCTCTGTGTTTGGTCTAAAACAAAGAACTTTTCAGAGCAGATTTCTGCAGTATGTGGCGCATTTGGGCGTATGCATGAAAGAAATGGAAAGTGAAGCAGAACTGATCCCGGCTAACTGTACCGTTGTGTGCCTGCTTTGTTGAATGCTGGCTAGAGCTCAGTTAAAGGTTATGGCTAGTGCATGGCGATTATGCAGGGTTAGACAGCTCCTCCTGCTTCAGAGGAGACTGAAGGAAGGGCTGGAACAACCCTATCTTTGCAGGAAGACGTGCTATGCTGGGATACAATACAGTGTTGGTGTTCAGCTGGGCTGGTGTTTAGCCGGGCTGGTGTTTATACATCTACATACACTAAATCTAGATAAACTAGTCATTCTCTCAAACTAGTTGATTTCTGATGCTATGGCCCTTAAATCTTTAACAAGGTCTCCAGTACCTTCAGGTCTGTAGCTTTAACCCACAGTTCCTCTCCATCCACAAACAGGGGTTGAGAAGAACAGCTGGCCCCATCAACTCCCCACTGACAGAACTCCATCAGCTCTAGGCCTGTGAGCCTCAGCAACTAACCAGCAAATTGCCCCATAAATTTCTTAAGCTTTCAAGATGTACAATCCACTGTTTTGCCAGACATATTATCCAGCTTGTGAGCAGCGTGTGGCACATACAGACAAGTGCTTAGGGCTAAAGAGGAAGTTTATGGTTGTAGAAACAACAATGGCTGTAGCATAAACATGTTAGCTATAAGGAAATCAAATACTGTCATGTGTAAGTGCTGCAGTGTCGTGCAAGATTTTTTTGGACCCCAAAAGGTAGCATTTATTGTGCCTGTTGAAATTGTGTTTTGATATTGCGGTATCTTGCTTTTGGAAGCAAAGAATAAAAATTGCCTACTAGTTTATTATTTTGAATAATTATGCAAATAATAATGGGTATTAAAAAAATTGCACATGCTAAACTAGAGGCCTAATTAAAGATCAGTATGCTAATCGTTCAGGCTAATCGACTACCAGAATGCCAATGACTACCAGAAAGTCAACAGGTTCATTTTAATTTCCTCAAGTTTTTAGGATGACGTATTTCATGAAGTGCTTTTTTTAGGATTTTTAATCAGGCACAAAATAGACTACCCAATAAAAAATTTTATTAGTTCTTTTATCCAATATAATCACTTTGGGGTCCAAGGGGGATAACATCTTGCACAACACCAGTGCACACAATGAACAGCCTGGGTTGTAAGAAAAAGATGATCACACGCTCATTGCTCATTGTAAATTACTCTTCTTTAGCATGCAAGTCTTCCTAAAAGTAATAAGTCTCTTTCACAAGAGCCAATCTCATCACTGCCTTGTAGATTATGTATCTATATACACGTAACACTGAGAATCAATTGACCTACTGTCTTCACAAAGCATAGCCCCATATGTTTCGCTTGCTATATAAGTCAATCCATCATTTTCTTGGTAATTGTTAACTCAGCGGAGAGCCATTGAAGAACATATGTCTCATTACATTAACTCTTAAAACCCCCATATGACACAGACACAAGCTATAATAAATTACTCAAATATGCCTAGTGTGACAATTGAGAGACAATCTCTCACTAATGTGTGTATTTAAGCATATAGTGAAGGTGTTGTTCTGTGACATCAATAAAAAAACGTTTAAAAAACGAGGTGTTTGTAGAACTTTAGAAAATAAAAAAAATGAAATAATGCAACCATATTACTTATTCATGCCCCAATGCATGCTGGGAAAAGGCCAATTCGGAAGAATATCTCAGTAGAAAAGCTACCTCTACAAGTTGGTACAACAAAACAAAACTAAAAAAAAAAAAACATTTTTAAAAGGATTTTAGCACTGTTGGCATGATCCTGGGTCAAGCTCTTTTTGTAATTATCCATCATTCAGAGAAAAATAGGGATAAAATATCTTTTTTTTATAACAGCCACCTGGTGAGCTGCAAGCCCTCCAAAACAAAACACATGGTCACCATGGCAGAGTTCACATTCAGCCCAATATCAAGGTCCTCTCAGTGGACGTCTCTCTACAGCAAGGGTCTAAGGACAGCGTGTGACTGGCTCCTCCAGAGCACAGCGCTCATATTAAACAGGATTTTACATAAATCATACCTGACAGCGGCAGGCACTTGACCCACCTCCTCCTCTTTAGATGAATTGCCCTGCAGTACCGCTATGTGCCCAGAATAAGTATCGTAACCAAGGACAGGCTTTATTAAAAAGCAATAAAGATGTTCATAATTGAGATGCCATCAACATCTGTTGAAAGCTGTTGGAAGAGGGGCCGCGTGGCAGTCATCATGGGAGAGTGGGGTTGACGGGGGCAACCGGGAATGCTCCAGCAGGTCCTCTATAGAAAAGTATAGCCTACAGACTGGGCCTGAGGGAAAAAGGGACACACCTGTAATTTTGTACTGGCCTGACCTGGGTATGACATCATAATGAAAAAACAAATGAGGTTATTTTCATGTGTATAGCATTTTTTACAATACATACTATTTTAAAGCTTTACAGAAGACAGTGTAGTGTTAACAATGTCCCTGTTGAGCTGTTTTATTGTAAATATTAAAAAATACATCAACAACGACCTGATGATGACCTCCATCGTCTTAAATGTCAAGTGTGTAATTCCTGTAAAATAATGAGTTGTGGAAACTGTTTCAATTTCCTGAACAGACTGTTCTGTTCTAAATTCACACAGTTGGTTAAATCAGTTTTGCCATGTCTGGTTGATGAGGCTCAAACTGACAAAATAACATTTTCACAGCATTTTTCGGGTGACAGTGTTTACAATTTGTGGGTAACCTTGGAATGATTAAATTGGTACTCTTATTGTTTTAGCCTGATATGCTAATATTGAAAAAACTACTATTATTATTCATACTAGTTTTTATTATTACCATTTAGTCAGTATCAATATTAAATTACATTTAACTATGAAAATGCTTTAAAAATAGGAGTTAAAGGACAGATAACCTTAAAAGCACCGACTACAGGCCTCATTAATACACTTGTATGGAGAACCACAGTCAGCGATGTAAACCTGATGTTTTACAAGTTCATTTCATTAATTTTAACTACTTCCATAAATCTATATTTAAACAGGCCTCACATATCCGGCAAATGCATATAAACATAAGGAACAGAATGCACACACACACACATACATGCACACACACACAAACTCACACACACACACACACTCCTAATGAATGCAATGAAAACTTTCATAGCTCGGCTGTATGGAAATTTCTTCTGATTAAATTCCATTAACTCACTTGAGTTTCATCAAATCATAAATCGAAGGCAGGCTGGAGTTAATGCTAGTTTGCAACAGAGCACACCCCAAGAGACCAGAGCCTGTACACAGTTCTTCCACTCTCCTCTCTCAGTCCAACCCTAATGCAACAGAAACAACAAGCTCAGTGATGTGCCAACATCCGTAGCTCTGCGGCAAGCCAAAGAGAAACAGGGCTGTCTTACGCTGATACAGACCCCAGCATTAATAGATTCAGTTTACAGTGTAGCCATTTATAAGAGTTCCATGTGACACAGTGACAAGCTGCATTATGGGATAACTACTGTAATGAAATGGGAATATTCCAAATCAAATTCTGTAAATGTGATTCATAGAAAGCATGTTAAAGACACTCCTTCCTCTATGACCTTCTGGAAGGTTCCATTCCAGCTGATTTATTGTACTGAAGGATCTGTAGATGGAATTATATAAGACTGTCTCTTAAAAACATCAGCACAGACAACTAACATGTATTATCACAGATTCAAATATCAAGACACCACATCACCGTTGTTGCGGAAATACTGCAGGCCATGAAACATGATTTTGTGATGTATGTCTACGATTGTAGCAGCGCACAATAATAGCCCAGTAATGAACATTATTGCCCCTGCAAGACGAATCTCTCCATTAGCAGAGCTCTTTACAACACGCTTTTACAACGTGATTGGCTGATGGCACCTCAAGACTGTGCACAGAAGTCCTACACCAGCGAATACTGCTGCTAGTGCATGAACTATGATGTCAAAGGCAGAAGAGATAGAAAATATAAACCCATTTCATGCTTTTAAGAGCAAGAAATTGAGTGCTGGTAAAACATCTACTAACATAGTCAAACATTTCCAGTATATACTGTAGAATCTATAAAGTGCATGTACTTGCAAATCTTATGATTCGTTTTTTCTTGTAAGAAACAGACCTCAGTAATATTAGATGTCTCCTCTTGAGTTTCTAAAGAGAGCTCAGTAATGTCTCACACTGTGCTCAGACACCAAAATCTGCAATCAAAAAGTCAGAAATTTTAATATGACCTCAAACATTGCTCAGGTTTACAGATAAGGTGGGTTATGCCCTAAACATTCACTTAATAGCTTAATATCATTTCTGTATGTGAACAACGCTGATAAAAGTCTTTCGGACACAACTAAGAACTCACTAAAGTCTCCTGAGCCATAAAAGAGCAACCTCTGAGCAATAAAATGCTTTCCTGAAGATGTTTATTGTCAGCATAATGGTGTAGTTACAAACACACAAACCTGTACCATCGCTGATTCAAACATAAAAGCGCCACATCACTGTTGTTTCAGCAACACCGCAGGCCGTGAAACACGATTTTGTGATATTTCTCCACGAATGCAGCGCAGCACAATAATAGCCCAGTAATGAACATTATGGCCCCTGCAAGACGAATCTCTCCATTACCAGAGATCATCAGAGCGAAAAGGAACGGAGAGGTAGAGAGAGAGAGTGAAGGATAAAGAGAAAAAACATATGAGAACGACAACAGCCCGAGACCGAGTGAATGAATGAATGATGGTATTTACATACTGACTGTCAAGTCCTGGTGATACGTCACTGATCAGATCTGTACTTATCACATTTATAATGTGATTCCCCCAGGTTCTGTTAATAACAGTTTTAAATGGAAAGTAGCAAAACCTGATGAATATCTTTATATCCAACGGGTGAATGAGTTTACCCATGTTCTCGCTCTCTGTGCTGTCACACAGGTGTGGCTCAGCTAATGGAAAATTTCTCTCTCTTCTTTCAGCATTTTGAAAAGCAGCGTTTGGAGTTTTCCCCACTGGAGATAAATGTATAAGGCATCAGGAAGAGCCAGAGATGGGAAAAGTCAGGTCATTACAGTAATTGGAGGGTAGATGCTATATGACAAAGAATAAACAGCTCAATGTAATGCTTGTTGCTTGGCAACTCTTTAGCAAACATTTACATCGTCTCTGGTATGGAAAATAGCCTTTTGCTGGGAGTGTAACAAATGCTAAAACATGGGAATGCAGGGGGTGGTGAAAATTCAGAATGTCATAATTATACACCCAGACACTGAACTGGTATTATTTTATTATTATGTTACTTTATTGTAAATAATTTTCGCTCTTAGTGTTTGCTGTGGTAGCCACAAATTGACAAGTTAAGTCAACTTATCAGACTAGGTTTAGTTTATATGATCAACTAGTTAAGTAAACTTAAATAAACAAGCTTTTTAGCTGTTTAATTCAGTCATATATGAACATAGCCAATCAGCTGAGTCAGAAATATCATGTGACTCATCATGGCAACACTGATTGGCTGACCATATAAGAACACAGCGCACACACAGCCCCAACCGACTGTCCCGCTGGTGTATAAACAAGAAGATCAAATACAGCAGACAGGGAACAATTTTGAGCCATTTCAGGCTTTTAAGAGCTCTCCAAAAAATCCAGTAAAACTTTCAAAAGCCATGTTCAGTTTTGCGTCCCACCTATAAAGCTGGAACAGCCAGCAGTTACAACACCTACTGGCAACCAACAGTACAACGACCTAAAAAAATGGCTGTGCGTGTAAAAGGGGCGTCGGTTTGTCATACTTCATGGTTCTTCGAAGACATGAGCAGCTGCCCAGCCCTATTGTTGGGAAGAGTTATAGGATGGAGAGACATGGGCAGGAGAGCAGGAGAGAGAGAATCTATCACTTTAATCTGACATATTTGTCACCATCTGTCTCACTAATGTGTAGAGTAAATCACAACAGAAGCATGTTGGACGCCTTTGGTTGCATGTCAAATATACCAAATGCCTTCAAGTGTCCTTCTGACAGCTCACATGCATGTACATGATAACAGAAAACCTTCAGGCCTGAAGAACTGTGATTACATTGTTTTCATACATACATACACATACATACATAAATGTATAGATGTATTTCCTATATTTAAAAAAAACAAACAAATGATAAATGACTTCTACTGTATATATTTTTGTTCACCTCTAGTTTTTTGTCATCAGAAATATTACAGGAAGTGTTGTTGTAGATTTGCATGTCTCTACATTTAATCTAATCTATAGCTTAATCTGTGTATATTTTAACATAGCTTCTGTATGTGAACAAAGCTGATACAAGTCTCCTGAGCTATAAAAGAGCAACCTATGAGCAATAAAATGGTTTCCTGGAGATTTTTGTCTGCATAATGGTGTAGTTGACACACAAACCTGTACCATTTATGTTTGAGAACAATTCAATCAAAAAAAGATACACTTTTAATTGTCAGGTAATCATTACAACCAATCTCATTTAAAATATATATATAGTGCTACATAACAGCATTTGCTTGTTCAAAGTCAGATGGACATAAATAAAGACATTGCAAAGTGCTAAACACTGTACGGATCAAGTCAATTAGCACTTTAAAGCCATGAAATGAAGCCTAATTTGTTTTGACATTCTGAAATTGTCATACATCTTTATCTCTTGTCAAATCAAATAGGCGTTCCCTAATAACAAATGACACCAGCCAATGAGTGCATCATTGGATGAGATACTAACATAGAGCCGTAATTTATTAGCTACAAAATACCAATATCTCTATTTACAGCACCAGAGAAAGTCATTTATGTTTCTTTTGGGTGCTGGGACTTCATGACAAAAAATGACAAACAATCAATATTAGCACAGAAGATATAACACTGCCAGATATACTGATGATAGCACATATAGGCCTTTGATCTATGTATCTCATTCATAGAGAATTCAGAAAAATATAATGCGCGCGCACACACACACACACGTTGTGTGTGTATTAATCTATCTATGTATCTATCTATGTATCTATCTATCTATCTATCTAGCTACACACACACACACAGTCATCAGCACACTCATGGTAAAGTCAGTTCATGGTATAAAGAAAATATAAACCTGAAGTTGCACAACACCTTGACATTGCGCTCAGTGAGCCTGTGTTAAAACGCTAAGCCATAGGAAAACATTATTCACCTTATTTCCTGTAAACACCCTCTGAAACCTAAACAACAGCAATGTTTGGATCCGAGTTCAGCCTTATTTGTTGGAGTCTCTAGACTTTTCTTCCTTTGCCCGGTTTCTCTTGCCGAGCACTTAAACATCTTCATGCTAACAAAACTCATGATGACATCACAGCTGCCTTGTTGTAATAATTGGTTTTCATTTGAAGTGCAAAAACGCCAGCTGAGGTAGGCGTTGCGTATATAATAATAATAATAAAATTCAAGCCACAGAACTGGGAGCAACAATGAATTGTCTTCCCACAAGTGCATGTACCGTATACAAAAACTACAAAAGATCCAAGCTGTAAAAAAAATTACTTTTATATCTCTTTTCAAAACAGTTAAAGGAACAGCTCACCAAAATGTGTTTATAATTAATTACTTTTCTTCACGTTACGAAGGCGGATGCGTTTATTTACATAAGGCTGAATAAATTGTGTCAAACTTTCATTTTCTGGTGAACTATTGCTTTAATGAACGTGAACTTTCAGAGAACTCTGTAAAACTGTATAACTCAATTACACAACAACACACAGAAATCCTGAAATCTTTCAAGGGGAAAAACAGAACAAATGAGAGATTCCATTTGATTTCACAGGAATCTAATCCAGTCACGGCATTTATTTTGGTGCGTGTAATAAAACTGAAGTGCTGTTCTGTTTCGGAGTGTGTCTCATTGCTCACAGTCATTCATAACACCCCTTATTAGAGATCATCTTAGGACCCTCAAACAAGTGATTAATTAGACTGGAATTGGAATATTTTTAAAGTTTAATGCAATTTGATTGCAGCAGATTTAAGCAGCTTCGGGGCACTGTGATGTATACATCAGTGAACATATTTATGAATCTAAATATTTAGAATCAGTGAGTGAGAAATATGCTACAGAAAACTACCTGCAAAAGGTTCTGGGATGAATTACAATAAATTACAATGGTCTGTTTATTGAGTCAAGTATCTAACAAACAGGCACCCTTGCTGCAAGATTTCAACAACATTAGCCGTGATCTAAAACGGCTTGGGGAAAAAAACAATTCCCTCGCAATGAAAGCCTTTAAGATTTAACTCAGAATACACTGAGTTATACTCAGTCGCATACTTATGGTGGACACCCAGTGACCTGCAAATCAGTACACTATATACTGAAGTACTCAAGTGAGGCCATTTTAGTTGGAACTGATGGGCCCTTAGGGGCCGCAATAAATGTTATGATTCACTTCCTACACTTTCACTGGATGAATAAAGGGTCTCAATCTTCCATCATGCATATTTGTCAAAGGCCAAAGACCTGGTGAAACAAAAACATGGGTCAAACAAACAAGCAAAACAAACCTAAATGCCCTTTAACATTAACCGTCCTATACTGCTCAATAGGTTTTATGCAAATGAATCTCTCAAAATGCTTTATAGGGAGTTTAGCTTCATTTGCAATTAAAACACACCCACCAGCATCCACACAGATGGCCACTGCCGAGATCTCCACTGCTTAAGGGTTTGGGTGACTGGACCCAACAGCAGAATGAATTCTGCAGACCTGATGGGAAATCAGCGGTCCATAATGCCGGGTCATGAGAACGGATTGCTTTGTAACAGTGTTCACACCATGCTAACCGAGGCCACACATTCAATCTCTGCTCTTAGAATTTGGGATAAACATTTAATGTTGTTTCCCTCTGACCGAGAACCCAAAATGTGATTTAATTCTTCCTGAATATGTTTTCACAATTTCTTGGAGTAAATCTTAAAATATCAGCCTATCATGTGGTAAGTTTAAAAGTCACATGGGTTGCACTGATTTTGGTGCTGGTGCGCAGACAGGCTCAATATTCGGGGTCCCGCGGGGTCACTGTGTGGGTGGCTGCCAGCGGTCTGTTCTATTTGTGATGATCTTTTTAGGATTAGGTCTTGGGGTCGCTATGAAAAAATGCATATCTCTGCTTGGCTCCTAAATTGAGTCAATATGAAAATCACAAAACTGTTTGAGGGAAGACGGCATCTGAATATTTCTTTCTCTATACAGAAAACTGCAGCTGTAGCATTTCTCATATCATGCCTTTTCTCATGAAATCAGCACATTCAAAGGGCTTCAAAGAGACTTCTGTACTGCTGTTGCCAGTTGCAATTCTGAGATTACAAAACCCTGAATAATTAAT
Organism: Yasuhikotakia modesta; assembly: GCA_036877545.1. Lineage (NCBI taxonomy): Eukaryota > Metazoa > Chordata > Actinopteri > Cypriniformes > Botiidae > Yasuhikotakia > Yasuhikotakia modesta. Next base: position 23,153 of record JBAJNP010005614.1, read on the forward strand.
GGACCCTGGATTCAAACACAGTGTTTGATTGCAACTGTAAATGTTTGAATAACACAATAAACTGCAATTCCTGTGTAAATAATGACTATTACTGTCAAAGCAATCATCTTCCTCAGTGTGTTTTTGGATTAGAAGCCAAATCTTTACAAACAATGAGATATTTGAAATAGGTTAGAAATACAGGCTGACATAATGAGCTGTCACATTTTACATCAAAATGCCAAGTTAACAAGCAGAAAGAATGTTTGGGTCTAATAATTGCTTTGCATGTTCACAAATAAAACAAAAAGTGTTAAAAAATAACTACTGTTCATACGTTCATCACTACTTATTCTTATGGCCACGCATAACAAATGACAAATTTTAATGGTACGTGTTTCTAAACTGCCTCATTTCAAATCAACTCACTGAGGCAAAAGTTTGACAGAGGAACAAAATTAGCTTGACTTATCTGCATCATCAGATGCCCAGAAGTTTGTATTCACAGAGACCGAAAGTTTTCAACAAATCTCAGATATAACATGCCACATGTGATTTATTGAGAGTTTGTGATGTGATTTTGCACACATCAGTGGCTGGTTAAATTCCTGCTTAGGGGAGAAAATGAATCGAGTGGTTAAATCCCTCACACTGTTTGGTCTCATCTCTTCCAGCGGGATTACAAACACTAATGACAGTATGATAAAGATGTTCTAATATCCCTTTTTCTCTCTTTCCTTCTCTGAAAGCAGCGTAATATCTGACTCATCAAACTATAATACCGGATTTGTACTAATGACACTCATTTTTCTCATTCAAGCACGTGTGTATTAATGTTAAGCTTTTTTTATCTACGGAAAACAAAATGTGATCTGTCCTTGCTGCAAAGATGACAAATATGTACAAACAACACATAGTATTTCTAGACTTTAATATAATCTCTATGACGATGGTAACTGAGCAATGTTACACTGTTATACAGACTACTATGGTCAGAGAAAGGCAATTAAATAATCAGCACAACTGTATGATGTAATCAGGCAAAAGTCAGACGAACGGGCAATTTATGGGTCGCTGTGCTATTTCAATGTTTGAGGTCTGTTTCAGTTCAAAAAGGCATCACCCATTGGGACACATATATAATTGCGTATGTTACTGACTGACTTCAGTTTTCTGCCTGAAGCCTTTTGATCTGAATCAAAGACAATCTGAATGACTAAACCAGTGCGCAATTTGGACATAACTCTCAGAAGTGCAAATGATGGTTTATTGTTTACTTTCGTTTTTAGTGGCCTGACTTGTTTATAAATTTAAAACTCCAAAAATCTTTTAACAGAGAAATTCAAATAAAAAATTCTGTCAGAAATCATTATTTACTAAAACAAGAAATGCAAGAGAAGAAAGTTATACGAACTACTTAAATGCAACTTTGTGAATTTGCCAATTTCTTCTGTGAAATTCAGTAATGTTTTGTTTTCAAAAGAAAAAATACATCACAGAGACTTAAAACAACATAACAGAACTTTTCTTTTTGTGTCTACTATCTCATTAAACGTATCCATTTAATTTTCATTGATTTCATCCTTTCAATTACTAAAGAAAGATGGCCGTCAAAAATTCAAAGCTGAATACAATTATGCCATGTTGATCATGTACAGCCAATCCAATGTCCTCAAATTAGTAGCTTTAACGCTACATGCGCATTTATTTGGCAGGCTTTCAGTCCAAAACCTTTTGTCGAGTGTTACTAATTTATCAGTGCCAGTATAAACCTTAATCTTCATTTGGCAGCATTGCTGCACAGCCTATGTGAGAAAGCTCTGACTTACACCCCCTCCCCTCCCTCGTATGCGGCAGAACAGCCATCACTGCTGGGCAAAGATGGGCTTGATTCAGCACTGAGGAACAGAATCAGGGCTAGAATAAAGCAGCTGGCATAAACACGCCGGTTCTGGCATCTGACTGCACAAACAGAACTGACCCCTTCTGCTCCCCAAAACAGATTCATTTCAGTAAAAGAATCTTTTTTGGGGCTGTTCCACCGTGTACAGATGTATTAAACAAGATTATAGATTAAAAGCGCACTGTATTTCATCAGCCCAATCACGCTCCAGCAGCTACAGCGAGATGTGATTGGACGGCACCAAACAGCGTGTAATCGGCCGCAAGTACGTCTGAAAATTCACAGCTGGAAAAAATGTGTGTGTTATGATTTATGAACCAACCCAGTGATCAAAAGATAAAATATGATGGCAATTATAAACGTTGGATTGAGTAACAACAGAGCCAGAATGCATGCAATGTTATGATATATGTGATATATTGTGATATATTAGCGCTAGGCCATTTCACATAGTTTTCTTTATACATTAAAGTGATTTTTTTGTTTAAAGCTGGTCACATTTTCAGAAATAAGTTCTGTATGATGGTAGATTTAACAAAGCCAAAAAACTAGCAATCTGAGCATTTATGGTTAGTGTTACTTTAATATATACAAAAGAATGAAATGTCATCAAATTTGATTACAAAACGGTTCACGACTCTCTCCTTATACAAATAATTAACCTTAACAAAAGGATGCAGGTGATTTCTGGAAAATGACAGATTTTATGCCATTTTGGCACTAATGTGTAAATGATAGCAACACGGATGAAAGACAAAAAGTGTCTGAATGTGTGATGACTAGATGTGGTACAAAAACCTTTAAAGTGAATTTGCCAATTTTACAGCAAACTAACATCTGAAGTTGCTATCATCATAGATTCTTTCCACAGATAGTAAGTTTCAAATTAAAATGCGCAGATTTAATCTATTCTTGTTCTTTGATGTTTGACTGTCTAAGAAAACAGAGAAAAGCTATTTTCAGTCCAGGAACCAGCAGTCGATGGTGATGTAACCGTACTGATCGTATTAGAGTGTTTATGTGGCTGCGTGACATACAGCAGGTCAATATGATTCACAGATAAAAGTGACAAATCGTCTGATGCACAGGTGCAGAAACATAATACATCATTGCTTTCATTTTTGGGATGCTGCATCTATCATGCGAGACTTTTTTGTGTCATTATCTCTTTAAATTCTGCTGACATTTCATGAGTCATGGAATAATAATGTTGTCATTATGACAATTCACTAATCACTGCAGGTAAAATATTGCATGTTGCAATATTAAACACTGGTTAAAAACAAAGTTAAAATAATAGCAATCGGACATTGCATTGACTTAATGTATAAATGCATCTGCCAAATGCATTAATATAAATCAATACATTTTTAAAAAATGATGACATCTTTATTTTAAGCTGTAAATTTAACTATACATCAAAGGTATTAACTACATCAGATTAAACTTTCTTCATCCATTCTACAGTTCCTATTAAACAATGAAAACAATTCCCAGCCTATCCAATAGTCACTCTAGCTCACCACACATGCTGGGTTCAAAGCCTCTGTCATTTTTGGCACAGAGAAATATTTTCCAAATATTGCGCATATCTACCAAAAATATTCATAGCCTTTTTTTAACTCACAGATTCTCCAAGTCAGAGGCATCATATGTATCTAAAAGGATTATATATATATCGACTAGATCCCTTACAGATTTACTTGTGCACATATATTGATTTCTATAGGGATACTGTCTGCATTTGTATACTGTCTGATAGGGTTTCAATCATTGATTTCCACAGATCATGAGTTCTTCAATGACAGGAATATAAAGGCACTCCTAGTATTTTCTTTTATACACGCAGTAATATCTATTTCAAAATATATCAACATTTACATCTGCTCAGGCTGTTTATAGGCCAATGCACATAAAAGTGACAGCAACAAATTCTTATTTGATGTGTATTTCAATAAATTGATTAGAAAAAGCTAGTATTTCACGACAGCGCTAAGAAATCTTCTACACTGCCATCATAAAGGCCACGGATTGTGTTGGACGGCTTTGTTTGCAAATGAATATAAAATATATTTAATATATTTAAATGGAATATATTTAAAAAATTACTTTCAGGACTTAAAAACAGAAACATTTTTTGAGAACAAAGATGAGAGACAAAAACTGAATCTTATAGAAGTTTGAAATGACTAAAAATATTTCAATGTCTTATCAGAACCACGCACAAAAACCCACCCCTGCGAAACTTTTCCTCAGACGCACTTCACCAGACATCAATAGAAACTCTAATTCTTTTAATGAACTCAAAACACGCTTGACAGAAAGATTTAGTTCTGCATAAACTAGAGATTCTCAATCTGACTTCATTTGCTACAAAAACAAAGCGGGGCTTGTTGATTTCAGTGCTGAAGGGTAAACCGGTTGATTATGTAAACATCCGCACCTCAGTTTGTGAACAAATACCACAGAATATTTTTCACAGAAACGCAGTAACGATCAATGCAGCAAAGGGCAGCCTTGTCCCTTTGCACTGTTACTCCGACATTTGCATTTTCCCATTCCTTTACTCTATCCCACTCGGGAATGTAACTGTACTGTATGCTTGTCTGAGGAGCAGCCAAGAGGTTTGTGTGGGAATGGATGTTGCGAGTGGTGCAGGGGGTCTATTTGAAGCCCAACTTCAAATACCTAAGCTTACACATTATGTGGGAGTACGTTTACATGTTGTTTGTGCACGGAGACAGTTTGTTTGCCCACATCCATATATTTTATGCTTTAAAATGAACACTTTATGCTTGAACACACTCTGAAGGTATTAAAACTGCATTGCGGACGGCAAACAAGTAAAGACATGTTTACGCTTTGAAGAATAACAGGCTTTAGTTAATCGAAATACAGCATGGCACCTTTTCCCTCACTGTGACTATAAATCTCTTCAGTGGTGGTCAGGACATATCCAGTCTAAGTCAACATCTAGTATTCACATTGGGAGTAAATGTGAACATCTAATCTGAATCATGGAGTTAAATGATCTGAATCACTGCAGAGACCCAATTAAGTTTTGACCTTTTTAGGTCGATTCCACGTCTTTCTAATGATTTATGAAGCAAATTGGACTCAGCCAGGCCGCAGTGGACAGAACAAGTTTATAAATAAAGAAAAACTGTTTAAAGGAACAGATCAAATAAAAATAAATTTTTGTTATTTACTCAGAACTATGTCGTACCAAAGCCCTGGGGTGTTAGCATGCCCCTCACTCCGCTGAATAAAACTAAGCCTTAAGACCAAGCAGAATCCTACTGGCTGAATGTTACATCACCTAATTAATATTCATGAGCGTAGCTGACAAGGTTTT
>JBAJNP010005615.1:0-28382 GCA_036877545.1 Yasuhikotakia modesta
ACACAGCCAGCTACAGTCTAACACATCTTAATATTAATAAAACATTATAAATGTTTGTTCTTTATTGTTGTAACCACATCTGCAATGAATTGCTTTTACTGGTTGTAGTGACATGATTCTGTTGGGTTTCATGCTAGAGTTGGTTCGTTCAGAGCTTGATGTGTGAATGTCAGGGGCCTCCAGCTTGACATGCTGCAGATGAGAAGTAGATGGAGACTTCAGCTTGCGTTTAATTAAGTGTCACCGTGTGTGTGTAGGTGGAGCTTCTGTTGCGGACATGAGAGCGCTAGCCTCTGAGGGTGTCAACATCGACATCACCACCTTTAGAAGCCTCGATTCATCCGTCATCATGGTAACACCCTCACAAACACACAGCTTCATGTCAGAATCAATGTAGCTTGCATGTAACTCTATTTCATCATGTGTGTGTTTGTAGAATCTGAACGTATCTGAAGTTCAAGCTCTGATGGGCAAAGCCATAACTGATCTGAAGGTGTTTGAAAATGACTCTGTGGTCCAGGCCTGGGTCTCGTCACAGTCTCAGTCTCAGTTAGACCTGCTGAATCTGGACCTACATGGGGGGCGGGTTGACCCACTTACACCCAAACCCATCACGGCCGTCAATCCCAATGTTAACATACCTGACATAACCGGCAGCAGCTCCACAGGGGCCACAAGTGCCAGCCAATCATCAAGTACTGCATACGGTAAAGACAAACCTATCGATTGTGATCCACTGGGATCAAACCACCAGCTGTGTGAAAGATCATGCAAAACTGTTCTAATGGTCAGTGTCTGATGTTTTACAGGTTCTGCCTCAACGCTGCAGCTCACATCAGGAGTTTGGTTCATCGCGTCCTGCGTTTGGTTTCTGAGTTCCTGTGACACGTGAAGAATCAGTTTTAAACATCTATGACATAAATACTAGAAATCAAAATGGTTTATATCATTAATCAAAAGAAATCAATGACATTCATATCTGTAATAAATTTGGTTAAAATAATCTACATCAATAATTAATGGCATTAATATTGCAAATTAAAGGTCTAAATATCACTTGGTCTAAGTGATTCTCTTTATAATCAGCTAACATTGGTGGTCATTTTTAACAAAATTACCTGATTTAAGAAACTGTTTTAATTTAATTTAGATAAAAAATATTAAGTAAATAAGTAATTAAGTAAATATTAAGTCAATCACTTGTTGGATTAATAACTTATTTCTGTGTTCACTGTTTTTTTTTTTTGTTCAATCAATAAAAGTTAATTTTAGCCTAAGATTCTTTCTGTGTGATACCTTGAGTAGTTAAGATTCTTTCTCCTGCTTTTTCAATTCCACTAAAAACATGGTTTGCATGGACAGGTCCTGTTTTCTGTTGTGTAAAATGTTGCATGTTACTCGTTGCACATGTATTTTAGGAATATTTCTATGTTGTTAGAGAAGTACTATAGAAAATGTATTAGAGCAATTTTTATAAATACACTGCTCACAAAAACTGGGGGATATTTCAGAATGAAGTGGCAGAGGATCTCGCAAGAACTGTTGGACAGTCTGATCCTGTCCATCGCTGTCAGTGTGTTCCATCAGTCTTGATGATCAGACCCCACTGAACCGTCATTGTGTGGCTCTCATCCAGTTTCACACGCTTCTGTTCACCCCCACCAGTGTCACGCGCTACTCAATCATGATAATTGAGCTTGCAACTCATAAATGTTCACTTATTTAACACTTAAGACGCATTTCTAATGTCCTGCACAAAACAATCACCTAGATTTCTTCAGTGACAAAACAGTTATGCATTTATACTCCTCTTATCATTCAGCTGAAGCTGTTCGTTAGCATTTCTGGCTTCAATCATCTAGCAGTACATCATCTGTTACTGACTTTGTACTGAAGTATAGCATACTCAGGAAAAGCAATAACCTGTTATTGAAGGACAGTATTCTCCCCCCCAGTATCTCAAGTACAATAAACTGCAGATCTCTCCATGCCTCTGTCTATAACTCGTTCATAGCTGTGACCTTCTACACACTCTTCTGAGAACATGACCAGGCCTGCCCTGTGAATGGCCGTATAACAAGCAGTACTCCAGTAAACCAGAGCAGCGTCCGGCCTTTCAAAGGGACGCAGTGTGTAAATCCTGGAACTAGGACAAAAACAGTGTTGTTTGAAATGTGGATCTCTCAAAATCATTTTGCGTTTTAAAAGTAGTACAGCATACTGCTTGATTATGGTGAAATTGTTCCATGCATTAGGGTACTGGTCTGATTGCTTTTTTATCATAGACGTTAGAAAAGGCAACCATCTCTGTCAGTGATCAGATTTCAGAATGCACAAGAAATTATTCTTATCAGATTAATGGACCATGAATGAACACCATGAAAGTCCTCTGTTTAAAAGCTGGTTGAGATTATGTTCCATGGCCTCTTCAAACTCATAAAGCTACATAAACATCCACATAATGTTCCTGCCATATCCTCATGCACCATGTGTTCCAGGACTCTGACACTGTGACATCACCAGATAGATTACTTGACAAGCTGTGACTTCTTATGAAGAAGCTTTTTTCTAACCTTTTATCAAACAGTATTACTAAAGTAAGTGCCTCCTATTTTTTTGAAGAAAGACATAAGTAGCCCAATTCCACAGAGATGATGTCATAACACACAGTGTCATTCATGCACATATAAGGAGTTGATATACAGAAAGCCAGTGTGAACAAAGGTGAATCCTTATCTGACCACGCACACTTACATAACCACGCTCCAAAATACAATTTAAATAACACATATTCATTCAGATTCTGAATTAAATAGTGAATTTAGTCTTTGTTTGTTTACAGCAAGTTTGTTAAAACAAATAATATACCACACAACACTTCTTACTGTTTAAGATTATACAGTTATATACGTTAAAAAAGCAAAATTAAAACCCATTTTGCTCTTAGGTTACCTGTTGTTGTGTTTAAGGTGAGTGTTAAGTGTGTACAGAGGTTTGTGTGATCTTTAACCATTAGTTAATGTGTAACCTAGGAACCAAATAAAAGCCCCATTTCTCCGTCTTTCTCACCTGCTCCAAGTTTCTTGTTCTAATGCACAGAGGGTTTGAACGTTCTGACACCATGTTCTTCTCAGCTGAAATATGGGCTCTTCTCATTCTCTGCACGATGCTCCTCTTAATGTAAGTGTTTCTTAACAGTGACTGTTAAACTTTAATCCTAATGAGACGCTCTGTGTGGGCACTTTGACCCAAAGCATTTTGATGTGTCTCTGAATCATCTCAAATATCTCTTGGTGTCAATTGGGATGCTAATTTTAATTGCATGTGTGGTTGTGTGTTTGACGGCAGCTCTGTTGAGTTAAGGACATCTTTATAGAAATGTCTGTTTCACAATTTCAGGTATGGATACTGGCCTCATAGCTTCTTCAGAAAGATGGGAATACCAGGACCAAAGCCCATCCCATTCTTTGGAACGATGCTGGAATATAGAAAGGCAAGTTATTATTAATGTTTCTAGTCTATAAGCCGCTGTAAACTCCAGGTTCTCGACTTGGTCAGATAAGCGTCTGCCAAATTAATAAGAGTAGATAAGAGTCAGATTCAGTGTTATCTCACAGATCTGCCTAATAGCCCTAAATAAGTGTGCACACCCTTAAATATTCATATTCAAGTCTTACAAACAAATAACTGCTCGTAATATTTGATATGTAAATCTCTGAACACATCTGGTCATGAAATGATCTGTTTCTGCTCTTTCAGGGATTTCATAATTTCGATGTTGAGTGTTTCAAGAAGTTTGGTAGAGTTTGGGGGTGAGTGTGACTTCAACAGGTGTAATTCTGACTATATGAATGTAAAAACAACTTTTACTACAATAACAGTTATTTATAAACTTTATTCATAGAACATTTCACTGTTACATGTGAAATATAGATTAAAGACATTGTATGCGTTTGTAAAATTGTTCAGCTTCATTTTGTCTTCCTGAGATTTCCTGAGGGTTTTATGAGAGCTGTAAACAGTTCAGTATTTAGAGAGCTCATTCTTAGACCACAGTGCCTAGAGAAAATCATTTTAAAACTGTCACAATAATTACACACAGAAGCACAAATGATTCGGCAAGCTTAATCAAATCCTCTCGCAAAATCAATTTCACACAGAATCTATGATGCAAGGCAACCTGTTCTCTGCATTTTGGACCAATCCATCTTCAAAACCATCCTGGTCAAAGAATGTTACTCTCTCTTCACCAACAGAAGGGTAAAACCATCCTTAGAAATACTGATTTTACCTACTAAGGCTTTTGAAATGTGTTATTACTTTAAAATGTTTTTCTCAGATTACAGTTGTACATTTTTATGTAGATGGTAGATGAAACAATAACGATTTGCGTTTGTGTCCTTATGTGGTCTGCATTCATCTTCTGAACAAACAGAATTTTGGTCTGAGCGGGCCACTTTACGACGCTGTGTCCATCATCGAGGATGATGATTGGAGGAGAATTCGCAGCGTCCTCTCGCCATCCTTCACAAGCGGAAGGTTAAAGGAGGTCTGTGCTTCACACAATCTACAGTCAGCTTAGAGTAGAAGAGCAAACAAGAATTCATTAATTCAGATATGATGATACCCGTGACTGTTTTACTCTCTAGATGTTTGACATCATGAAAACACACTCAAGAATTTTAGTTCAGAATCTGGGAAAAACAGCGAAACGAGGAGAGACGGTTGATATTAAAGAGTGAGTCTTGGCGTTCATACTCCAATTCTGTCTTGTTCTGCTCCAGTTCCGTATTAAGCCTGTTGCATAATATAAAATTTCCTGAAGTGTTTCTTCTCTTAGGAATTAGGTCAGTAGTTATCATAGCAAAGGGTTTAAATTAAATACAATAATCCATTCAATCATCTTTCACAAGCCATTTACAGATTATATGAATGGGGAAATAAACAGTATAATGTGTACATTGTTTTAATGATACATGGAGTACTCTAGAACGTCTCTGTTTGTGTTCAGGTTCTTTGGAGCATACAGTATGGATGTGGTCACCAGTACTGCTTTCAGCGTGGACATCGACTCCCTCAACAACCCCAAAGACCCGTTTGTGACCAACATCAAAAAAATGCTCAAGTTTGACTTCCTGAACCCTCTCTTTCTGTTTGTGGGTATGTCGGTTAACCACAGGCTAGATTCCAGGTTCTTTTAAATGTCTGTTATGATCTCTAACAGCTTGTATGGTTGAGTTCTAAATTCTTTAGGAACTTTTTCTCTGTTAGCTTTATTTCCCTTCATGAATCCCATCCTGGAAAAAATGGATTTTGCATTTTTTCCAACATCTGTGACTGATTTCTTCTATGCTGCCCTACAAAAGCTGAAGTCTGAAAGAGTGGCTAATGACCACAAGGTAAAACACAGAGACATTAAAAACTAAACCGCAGTGATGCGTAAAATAGAGCTGTTCTAACCATATGTCACTTCCTGCAGAGGAGAGTTGACTTCCTGCAGCTGATGGTTGATTCTCAAACAGTTGGAAAAGAGGAGCATGCGAACGGTGAACATACAGTGAAAGGTAAAAGATCTCAAACACCTCCAGCATTCACCTGTGTGCGCTGTGGGGTGCTTTAGCCTGTCACTTCTGAGCTTTACTAAGGTCATTCTGGCAAATAAAACACATTTGAAAAACATACTATAAATTGTGCTTTCTGTCTAGGTTTGAGTGATCATGAGATCTTGTCTCAGTCCATGATCTTCATCTTCGCCGGGTATGAGACAAGCAGTAGTACTATGGGGTTCCTCTTTTACAATCTTGCAACAAACCCAGACACCATGAAAAAACTGCAAAAGGAAATCGATGAAACCTTTCCCAATGATGTAAAACAAGACACTCAAATAAATCTAATGATGAAACACTTTCTCAAAACACTGCACAAATACATGTTCAGGGTGCTCAGGAGAAGAATGTAATGCTGCTGAACTTTGTGGTACGTGTTTCAGGCTGCTGTGGACTATGAAACGCTGATGAACATGGATTATCTGGATGCTGCTCTGAACGAGTCTCTTAGGCTGTTTCCCGTCGCTGCCCGACTTGAGCGTGTCTGTAAGAAAACCGTGGAGATTAATGGCCTCACCATCCCTAAAGACACCGTTGTTATGATTCCCACCTTTGTGCTTCACAGAGACCCGGAGTATTGGCCCGAACCGGAAAGCTTCAAACCAGAAAGGTCACTGTCACATTAAGAAATAAAGCAAAGATGTAGACCTTACCTTTCTGTTAAAAACTCCAACATGTCTTAAAAGAAAAAATGACTGCTGTATTATTAGGTTTACTAAAGGAAACAAGGAGTTGATAGACCCCTACACATTCATGCCCTTTGGTGCTGGACCCAGGAACTGCATCGGCATGCGATTCGCTCAGGTGTCCATGAAACTGGCGATCGTGGAGATCTTGCAGAGGTTTGATGTCTGTGTGTGTAAGGAGACCCAGGTGAGCTCACGCATACTCAGTGACCTCAACTCGTAGCACATTTGTTGAAAATGACTTACTCTCTGTCTCTCTTCACAGGTTCCTCTGCAGCTCGGTCTCAATGGTCTTCTCGCTCCTAAAGAGCCCATCAAACTGAAACTCATCCCTCGATCTTTTTCAGATGACATTTGTCAACAACAACAAATGAACCAGACTCACAAAATGTCTTGAAATATGTTAATTTACTTCATTTACACCTATTCCTGCCACCTGTGGAGAAATCTGAGCTGTCTTTTAACATTAAATGATAGCAAGGGTCTCCAGTCATTAGTGAAAATTAGACTCTAAGGATCTCAGGGTCTCTCAGACTGAGTGAGTCACTGTATGTTGGACAGCAAATATGAATTGATAAATTACAGCAATCTTTTTTAAACCGTGTCTATATCCTCAACATAAAATGAGATGCATTATTTAAATCACAGCCTCTTTCACACAGTGTGATAAAGCAATGCAGATTGACAACAAGGTGTGATTGTATTTAATTCTTTTATGTATAGTGTTATAGTGCTTCAGCACACCTTTCAGCAAAAAATTGTTGAACGTACACTGAAAACAGAATACATGTTGTACACTTATAGGTGTTATTGCAAATGTTATTGTTTATTATGCAATTAGAACTAATTAAAGATACTATGTGTGCTATTAGTTTATAGATAGTTAAAAAAGGACTTGCATCATCAATATGACATCATTACGTGGAAATTTTCGTACCTCTCAGTAGTCTATGACAGCATAATGTATTTAGACTAGCAACATTTCATCAATTAGCACGATTAGATGGCATATAGAAAAAGGATCTTTTATAGGACAGGTGTAAAGAAAGTGGCAGAACCGGCTCATGGATCCATAAACTGCTCATGATGTGCAGCAGGAGAGACTCCGGCACCGACTTCCTTTACACACTGGGCGATTTAAAGAACAATCCTCCATGGGCGACTGACACAGACATGAGAGAGAAGGCGATGTATTATTGATAGCTTTAAGATTACTCAACTGGTTATACGTGGTTTAGCTGATTTTTATTTTTGGCAGTTATCCTTGTTTTTCCTCCAATCACAACAGCCCCACCAGTTGGAGTCTTTTGTGTAATAGTTATTATACAGCAATATCTGCCCACACAATTCAATTGACAGAATCAAGTATTCCAGAGAGCCAAGTGATAGTGAGACGTGTATTAAAGGCTTGACTTTTTCTCCTACGGCTCCTTCATCTAAGAGATTTTAAACTAAATAAACATCTTTCACTACAGGGTCCTATTACCACATATAACGCATTATTCTAAATGTGCTGCATATCGTACTCTGTATGAAGATTGATGTGACATCAAATTTGAATAAAAGTGTAGCATGTGAATTTTCTCTATGAATGTTAAACATGGGTGACCCACTACATTTGTCAAAATGAGCAATTACAACACAGGGTCACAATGGGTTTCCCATAATGCAACACACATGCAATGTCCTTGTGACGTTAGACAACCATGGTTTAACTGACCTTTTATATAAAATTATAATTTTATTTTGTCTCTTGACATATTTATGTTTAATATTTAGATATTTTACATTACATTAGAATAAAAATGATAAATAGCTGATTTACTGTAAGTTTGCAACACCAACGTAGCAGAAACTGTAACTGCTTGAAAAGGCTGAATGGTTTATATCACATACTACTTAAATAGAGTTTCGTATATAGTGCTCAGCGCGCAATACGAATCACCGGTAAATCTCGGCTCATCTCATCAGTTCAGCTGTGAAGTTATCTGTTATCAACTTCAAATTCTTCTACACAGACCCAGAGACACAAAGCAGAGAGAAGATATCATACTTAAGTTACTCAGTTCAATTATTACCTATAATTATGGACCTTCATTTACACTTAATCTTTTACCTCAGAAGAGACACTTTGATTTAAAAACTGCTGTCATGCAAGAGTTTCAAAAACAAACAATAAAAGTTAAAATGTTGCTTTTAATTGATTCCCCCACACGCCTCAGTCATTGACAGGGAGCGGGACCTAAAGAACAAACTTTGATTATTAACAATTTAAAACAAGAAATTGTCTAGCATGACACTGAAATTCTCTTCCCAAAAATCAGCTTAAAAACGAAGACTAAAAACAAAACACACCAAAGCTTTATGGTAAATGGCAAGTCACATCAACTATGAGACAATTCCCACATGAATACATACAAATCGGTACATCAGTCTTTACTAAACATCAACACATTCAGGCGCTGCCTCTTCCCTCCTGTTATCAGCAGAAATATCACAACCAGCTGTGTTTCCATCAACAGAGCAACCATGCCCACTCTCCTGCCTCTGACTGCTCGTGCTCTTCACTGCTTCCTGTTGGCCTGGTTTCTGATTGGCAGGGTTTTTTGCTACTTCCTGTAGGTTATACTTGCGAAAGAGCGTGTAGTCCCTGACGACGCTAACGCAGCAGACGTTCTTGATAATCTCGATGATGATACTCAGCTCAGGATTGGTCAGATCTACTTTATTTTCCGGGTTCATTTTACTCACCAAACCTGTAGGAGATAAAAACATTTGAGTTTCATGTTTTAGTATTAATGTTTACATTAAAATCTGTCCTGATCTATGAAGAAGGTCTACAGTTACACTGTTATAGGTTCTGGTACCAGCAATGACTTTTATGATGTCTTCTCTGTTGCTGTGGCTGCTGTTTCGGGCTTTAAAACAGATCTGGAAAGTGGCCCTCATTGGAGCTTTGAACCAGCGCTCCAAATACATGCTCAGATATTTCTCCATGTCCTCTGGAAACGCTTTACATGTGCCGCTCACCGGCAGCATCCGTAAAATCATGCGAGACTTCTTCTTCTTGGTCTGATGGAGGTCTGACAGGATGTGATGAACCAGCTTCTCTGGGTCTGCGAAAAAACAGGACCTGAATCAGCATCAATGTTCTGATGAGGATGTTCTGATTATTTTCAGCTGGTTCTTCTCACCGACTCCATGAGTACGTATGAACACCACATTATTGGCTCCGCTGTCCACTGCTGTAAACCTCTGCTGATATTTCTGTATAGAGGTCTGGATTTGAGACACCTCTTTCTTTAGAGCTGCCTCCACATCTTCCTCATCCTCCTCGCTGAGACTGTCCTGTGTATCACCTGGCTATCACGCACGCGCACACACACACACACACACGGCCTGTCTCTTACATAAAGAACTACCCCATCGCTTCATACGCTGCTGAGCTACATCATAGTACTTCAGCTCCTGTGCTGTCCTACATTACACACCACCCACCTGCTCAGGGCCGTAGAGCTCGTCCGCGTACTCGCGGAGCAGGTTGTAGGCTTCGCTCGTGCACTTGCGTTCGTTCATGTTACACGTGACGAGCACGCCCTGCGCGCCCACCCGCAGCTCTCGCGTGCGCCGCAGCTTTTTAGGCGCTTGCCGGCAGAAACGTTTTCTGCTCCTCTTGCGCGCTTCAGACATGAATGCGCTTTGTGAAAACAGTCAGATTAAAGACAGCAAAACTCCCTTCTGCTACTCGCGGAAAGCGTGTATAAACGCGCGGCACTTCGTGGTGTGCTCGTGCTCGTGCTCGTGCCGCCGTCCGTGCAGCGAGCAAAGTACAGGGCGTCGTCTGGGACACTCGCTTCACGGAACGCGTTTTCCTTTGTTCTTATTTAGCTGTAATTCAGTGTTAATGGTTTTACGTTGGGTACATCTTTACGAGCAACACTTGGTGTTGTACCAATAAAACGAACAGCTGACGTCGTTTTTCTCATAATCTCATCATTATTACTTTGTTGGATTTTCATAATAAAAGTTCGAAATATTGGAGGTGCAGCGTTATATCTCGCACTGTGTATTTCTGAGGTCCTTTTTTAGATCCCGACCTGTAACACTGAAATGTTATTAAAGATTATCACCATGCCAAAAACATCACATATATCCTCCAGGCTTTTCTTTCCACCTGTATTGTTATCCATTACCCATGAGACGAGAACAGAAAGTATCAATTGGGCAGGTAAACTAATATTAACAATAATTATTTTATAGCCATGTTTCAGCTAATCCTGCTACTTAGATGGTTTGTTATATCACCAACAGAAAAGCAAAATGGCCAGGATCTCAAGAATCCCAATCCCATCAGCCACATTTATACACATTTGAATGTGGTTGGAGAAAAGTGAAACATTAAGCTCACTGCATTACATACACTTATGCTGGGCTAACTGAACTTTTTGCATGTTTTTATTTCACAGGTGCTTGTATTGGAATTATGCTTGGAGACAAAGGCCATGTCTTCAGTCAGTATTAAATTCACAATTCCAAAACCCAGCCCACAAACCCGTTACAATGTTACTTTAACCAGGACAAGACATTACAATGACTTCAGGGCAATTTAAGGGAAGAGTTCGGTGTTGGAAATCTGGTGTTGCAGCTGGGCCAGTAACATTACCACCATCAGAACAGAGAAGACCCTGTGGAGGAGGTGCAATCTGATAAGGGACCAAAGCTACAGGGCATAGAATTGTGGAATCTTTCCAAATAAAGACAAACATGCATGGTGCAGGAACAAAATGTGGTACTGTCAACGGCAAGCTTTATTACAAGATCTTTATCCAACTTTATCCAACATTTTTATTGACAACACAATATATGTAAATTACATTCTCTTTTTAATTATGGTTACATTACAAAAGAGTGACTTCATAATAATCATGTAACACAGAGCCGAAAGAGACTTTGGGGTTCTGAGGCAGGTCTATGTGCTGGTTTGGATGAATCCAGATGCCCATTGGAAGAACCCACAGCCCTTCTGTGGCCCATCACAGCTCTGCCGTCGCATTGCGCAACAGTAAAACATGCTGCCATGATTAGGTCCCCCGTTTCTCACCATCAGTCGCCTGGCTCTCCGCCCACAGCTGCACAGTGGAGATGTTCTTCTGTGATTGACACTGGAGGAGAGGTGGGCGAGGGACACACTGGCACGGACGGGGTGAGGAGGCAGGTCTTTGCAAACAGTGAACGGGATACTTTTGCATCCTAAAAAGCGCATGTATGTGTCTGTGTGTGGTAGAAATTTGGGCATTTTAAAAAGTTCAGCAGAATTTAAGGAGCAGGATGCTGGTCTAGAGGAATGAAGTTTGGAATGGTTTAATGTGGGTTTGTTAGGTTCTGTTGTCCAGTTGGATTGGATCCAAGCTTTTTTTGAATGCTCACCACACTTGAAGTTTTTGGTTCTCAGAAGCAGATCAGAATTTACACTGTATGAACCAAAGACTGATGGGTCAACCTTCTTAGTCTCCGTTCCCAGAATAACATCATCATAGGAACCAGGCTCCTCCACCTCTTTCAGATAGACTCTTTCTTGCCAGCATGCTTCTCGTGTCTCAGGGTCATAGGTCATGTCTGAGAGACCAGCCAGTGTGGTGTTCAGAAGTATGTTGCTGGAATTCTGAACACTTCCAAGTGGTTTAGATCTGTTGACACACAATGGTGCTGTTGTGCTGGAGAGGACAGTGTGTGGTGATATAAGCACCTGACACACACTCTTCTTCTGTTTGGAATGTTTACCTACAGCTGAAGAATGAGTTGAGTGCTCAGCAAAAGTGTTTCCATGCACTGGTCTGGACCTCACCAGTGCCTGAGAGAGAGACAGGGAAGAGATGGAGATTAGGAACAATCCAGCACTGGCTCCTGACTGGCGCTGATGTGAGAATGGAGTGGGTGGAGTCACTTGTGTGGCATGCAGACAGAACTCACCCTCCTTAGAGACTTTGTCACAGTCAGCACACAACCATCTGCAATCATCTGCCGTGCCAGGCAAGCAGTGTTCCTCGCATCCACCAGACCTGAGCGCAAACACATGCTTCAGGCTGATTCATGTGGCATTGGTTGTGTGTTAGTTAAACTGTTTTAGTATTTGTAGCATTGTTTTTGGGGGTGCAGAATTGTTGTGTACTATTGAGTGTGTTTGTGTGTGTGTGTGTGTACCAGAGTGTTCTCTTCCTGTAAACTGAATGCCAAGGTCCTGCAAAGCTCCTCTCAGACCTTTGGGATTCCTCTTATAAAAGAGCTGATAGAACAAACACAATAAGAGCTGACAAACTACATATTAAAAGAGAATGATGAAAGATCTGTGAGTGTTACCCTGTATGTGGCCCGCAGGTCAATCCAGCTCTTTAGTGGTTTAGGAAGACTGATTTGCTTTCTTCTGCACTCATACAGCAAGCAAACGCCTAAATCCCAATCTATACATGCACATAACAAAACAAACGTTACATTTACATTTAGCAAACACTATTGCCCAAAGCAGCAAGTGAGGAAAACAAAGAAGCGATAAATCCCAAGATGACAATATGAAATCACAAGATGACACAGCCGTACATAGACACAATTTTCCTAGAATACTATAATCCAGTGCTTGAGAATTTGGTTGTTGTTTTTTTATGTGGGTTAAACTGGTGTTAGGTGTTCAAGAAGGAGGTGGTTTTTAGTAGTTTTTTAAATATGGTGTGACCAATATTGGAAGACTAAACAGAGTATGGAAGATCATTTCACCAGCAGGGGATATTGAATATAAAACTGTGTAGGTGATTGTGTATATTTGGAAGACGGTATAACAAGACGACATTAGTTTGGAGGGAGTGTATATGTGAATGAGTTGTTGCAGAGCTGAACAACTTTACACATAACAAACAAACAGCAACGTGCTGACAATGATATGATGTTCGCTGGTAGTTTCAGTTTCACTCTCACCTGACCAAGTGATAAAAGCACAAGGGTGTCCAGAGGGGGAGAAGCATTTGCTGTCAGTCTCAAAAACCACATCCTTTTCCTGCTGGAGGGTTTGTAGCCAACGCAGGAATCTGGACAGACAGATGTGGAGAGGGGGTGCAGACTCCACCTGTTCCTGTCAGCCAGTTACACAAAAGACATGATAATGGCAAATAAATCAAGGCAATTGTTTGTTAAATAAACAGACACTTTTTATCTATTGCTCAGAAATGTTAAAATCATTACCTGTGTGATGCCAGTGAGCTCTGTGCAAAATTCAGACAAAAGCGGATGTTCTTGTGGTTGAACAAATGTGTGAAACTCCGACTCCATTTCTCCATTTACTGCGTTTAGCAGTACGGCTGGGAACTCAACTGTTGAGGGAGCAGACAAAATTCAAGCCAAAGCAAAAAAAAACACTGAAACAAACATGAGCAGTTTGATGTTAAAACTCACTGATCTCCTGACCAAAGTTGTTCCTCTCCCTCCAGCATGTGGATTCAAAATCAATGATGATGAAATAAGACAAGTGTTGTTCTGTGAAACAGATATGAGTGTGAACATCCACACATAAACTCTGAATACTGAACGCAGAGGCATGTCTTACTGTGGACAGAACGCTGCTGCGCCTCACTGTGCGACTGACTGCGCTTCCTGATGAACCCCAGCTCTCTGAGAAAGCAGAGCACAAATCTGTCTGTAGTGTCACAGCACACTGTATACACGGAATAGGGTACGAGAACAGTGATGCATATTGTGCTTAAATACACTCTTAGAGTATGTAATGTTTTATTCTACGGCGCATATATAATGTAATAAACTGTCTGTATATAGTATCAGTTGTTTTCTTACTTCGCCAGACTCTTTGTTGTCATTCTGCAGCAGCTCCCAGACTTGCAGGATTTTCACACTACTCACGGAAATTCCTGGCTGAATGACTTACTGTAAAACATCCGTTACAAAGTTAAATAACATTTAAAGCCAGGAATCAACATAGTTAAACAAACGAAAGGCAAACACTAGCGCAGTTTTTCAATCTCCCGCACGCCGTCGTTATTTCCGCTGTTAGACTCAGTTTCCGGTTACGCGTGACTGGTCGATCAGTCAGCACGCGTCGCGCAACTTTGTGTTGCATTATTTCTATGTTTACTTTTTTTTACAATATTTACATACGTTAAATAAACGCGAGACGTTGATAGAACATCAATTAAAGTGTCATAATCATGCCGAAGAGGAAACAACAGGACAGCCTGATGTCCGATTCACGTGAGAAGAAGGTGAAACTGGAGCACACGTCACAGGCGAGTTACTTCATTCATTCGTTCATTGTCTGGGAAGATCTCAGTGTCTTCTGACTTACAGTTTTCTTACAGCAGATGATTAAAATTACTTCAGGCTACAGTCGTCAAACACCACCTGCACAGATCCTCTACATTTACCGGCTTCATATTCGTCGTTGATTGTTCTTCAATAGCCACGTTACCAAAAACCCTGTACCCGTGGTTCTGTGTTCTGTATATGTGATGTGACTGAGGTTCTGTATATGTGATGTGACTGAGGTTCTGTATATGTGATGTGACTGAGGTTCTGTATATGTGATGTGACTGAGGTTCTGTGTTCTGTATATGTGATGTGACTGAGGTTCTGTGTTCTGTATATGTGATGTGACTGTGGTTCTGTGTTCTGTATATGTGATGTGACTGTGGTTCTGTGTTCTGTATATGTGATGTGACTGAGGTTCTGTGTTCTGTATATGTGATGTGACTGAGGTTCTGTGTTCTGTATATGTGATGTGACTGAGGTTCTGTGTTCTGTATATGTGATGTGACTGTGGTTCTGTATATGTGATGTGACTGTGGTTCTGTGTTCTGTATATGTGATGTGACTGAGGTTCTGTGTTCTGTATATGTGATGTGACTGTGGTTCTGTGTTCTGTATATGTGATGTGACTGAGGTTCTGTGTTCTGTATATGTGATGTGACTGTGGTTCTGTGTTCTGTAAATTTGATGTGACTGTGGTTCTGTGTTCTGTTGGTTCAGAAGGTGCTAACAGTGAGGGATGTTTGTGGTTTGCTTCAGTATGCCACACTCAGACACACTCACGGCGTTATGAAACCCAGGTACATGCACATCATTTTAAGAGCTTTATGTAGAATGTTTGATCAACAAGTTAATAGTGTTTGTTGTCTGTTCAGCTGGTTCAGTTCCTGTGGTGATGATAGAGTATCACGGGTAAATGTGATGATTCTGGACAGACTGACCCAAAGTCATTTCTACAGATACTTCACTCACTTCAAACACCTCAGAAGCAAATACAGTTCTGTGAGTGTTTCAGACACAATTCTGAAATCGTGTGATTTCAGAATTCACACGATTGAAAGACGTGTGATTGGTGTCTCAGAAATGATCAATGACTGATGTTTTTCAGAGATGGACTCTGGCACCTTCTTCAGGAGACCTGCTGTCTGAACTCCTCACCTCTGATATCACATGGTCTGATGGACCATCAGAAAAACGGAGGAAGCTCACAGGTAAACATCACAATCTTGCTTATGTATTGATGAATACATGATTCATCAATTACGTGTAAGAAAAAAATAAATCCATTTCTTTAATGCAGATATCTAAATATGTTGTGGTGTGGTGATAACAGATCTGGGCTGTTAGTTTAGAGGTGTGATGTTCAAACCTCAGGAGGTTCAGCTCATGAACAGTTTGGTTGTAGATGTCAGACACACTAAACTTCAGAGTCTTCAGGGTTTTGTTGAACTTTAAATTAGTGTAAAGAGAGATGTTTTGTTGTAACTGTGGCAGGGGTCTGTGTGTTGTACAGCTTCACTGATGTTTCATCCTGTAGTTCGCCGGTTTGGTTTAAAAACTGCAGGATTGAGCAGCCTTCTGTTGACTGAACAGGAAATGATGAAGCATAACTTCCCTGTGAAGGGTAAGACACATCATAAATGACAGAAACTCTTACGCCAATTTGGATTAAACCTGCTGAACTTCTTTTCCCATAATGCTTTGCAGGTGGACGTGGCTGCGATGGGTTTGTGTGCACACAGAGTGAAGGAGTCGTGATTGACAGCAGCCCATTGTTTGGACTGGACTGCGAAATGGTGTGTGACTGTCAATAGTCTCTGATGATCAGAAGTGATCATCTTGTGATCTGATGTGATTACCTGTAATCAGATATAATTAGTCTGTGTTCATCTTTCGTCTGTGTTTGTTTGTGTGGCTGAATGTGTGCCTGTTGCAGTGTTTGACTCGTGTTGGTCTTGAGGTAACGCGGGTGGCAGTGGTAGACAGCAGGGGGCGCTGTGCACTTGATGAACTAGTCAAACCACCGAACCCCATAGTGAACTACTGCACCAGGTATTCACACACAATGGTGATATAACAATTAGAAGTTGATTGTGAGCTTCTGTATGATGTTGCGCCTTGTGTTATTTAACTAAATTTGTTTGTATTTTAGGTTTTCTGGAATAACAAGATCGATGCTCACACCCGTAACCACACAACTCAAAGATGTGCAGTCCAGAATCCTGAAACTGCTGCCACAGGATGCGGTACTGGTTGGCCACTCGCTGGAGAATGACCTGCGTGCCTTAAATGTGTGTTAACACAGCAGAGTGAAAGATCTGCAGAAAAGGATTATCACATAATCGTTTACTTGTTTTTTTATGTTGTCTCAGCTGATACATCCGCACATCATTGACACGTCTCTGCTCTACCGCAAGGAATTCGGCCAGAGGTTTAAACTTAAACACTTAGCTGAGGTGATTCTGAAGTGAGTCCACTTCCAACCTGCCTTCACACCCAAACACTTCACTTTACACCCAAACACTTCACTTTCACCCAAACACTTCACTTTACACGCAAACACTTCACTTTACACGCAAACACTTCACTTTACACGCAAACACTTCACTTTACACCCAAACACTTCACTTCACACCCAAACACTTCACTTCACACCCAAACACTTCACTTCACATGAAATGTTATTCTGCTTCTGTGTGTGTCAGAAGGGAGATTCAGTCAAAAGAGAGGGCAGGTCATGACCCCTGTGAGGACGCATTAGCCGCTCTTCATTTGGCTCAATATTTCATTAGTAAAGGACCCAGACAGGTGTGAACTACATCAACACAGATTAATTTATTCCATACTAATTCCACAGGATACTGGCTTAATTATTGTGTTGTTCTGTTATACTAGTATGGAAAGGGGTTCTCAACATCATAAAGATCTGGAAATATCAAGGAATCTTCTGGAAAAGTGCTGTACTTTATGTATTTATCCTAATTCTGTTTGTCAGGTGGTTGAGGATCATCTGGAGGATTTGTGGGAAGTTTGTTGGGATGATGACTCTGATGAGATAGTGCAGTCACACTATCATCACAGCAGGTATTCTAAAGAACTGCTACTAAAAGAAATTTCCTGAAGAAGTCAACAGTCTCAGTCTTCAATAGTCTTCAACAATCTCTCTCATCAATTACAGCCCCTTCTGCTTTGGACATGCCCTCTACAGATTCGGCCAATCAGCAATTTTCCTTAGTACAACAGCACATATGAGTAGCTTGGTGTCCAATCAGCTGTGCAGGAGACAATACTGTTCTACTGATCGAGAGGTGCATTACACACACACACAGTGTATTATACACCTAACTATACATTATATAGACACCTCACATGAGACATGAAAGCTGTATCACACCGTGTGTGTGTGTGTGTGTGTAGGTGGTGTGTGTGTTCAGGCGTGTGGTTCAGTCTTACTCACTCAGTGTTCTTCAGTTCTCGTACAGTGGAGATCTACAACAAACACCAGCAACAAGACCACAACATCTACAGCAGGTAATAACACTCACACTTGTACAGCTTTCTTTGGGACATTTGTTATTACAATAGCTGACCTTAGCCTAATTCGATATCTTAACACTCAAACCGTCCTTTAAAGGGGAGTCAGAACGTGAGGAGCAGCCAAAATGTTTCGATTTATGCTCTTTGTCCTCATTTTGTTTCCTCACCGAAACACACACACAGACACACACACTGGATGGATAAACAGGACTACACATCTCACGGCATGAACATCATGAAGAACATGTTCTGCTGCTCATCATCTCAGATGACATTCACATGTATTTATTTAGGAGACGCTTTAATCCAAAGCGACTTACAAGATGAGGAAAACAAAGAAGCAATAAACCATAAGGAAGCATTAACATTTGTACTGCTGTACACAATTACAGTTTTAATTGTGTAAGTAAAGAGTACAACATTTGGTTATTGTTCAAAAGAATGAATTCTTGTGTCAGGAAGGCTCCACAAAAGGGTTATATTGTGCTATACCAGTTGAGCTATGTAAACTTGATGAAACACACATGGCCGTGTGTGTGTGTTGCAGATAGCTATGCAGTTGAGGGAGATGTGTGTGTTATATGTTGGGCCATTGCCAGCGGAAACTACAGAAAAACAAATACACAAACTCTTCAGGCGCTGTGGCCATGTACAGACTGTTCGATTCCTGCACAACACATACGGGGTAAAAAAACACACACACCCTTAACATTCAGATATGATTCCTAACATCTGTAATGAAATGCAACAGCATGTGTGTTTGTAATAGATTTGTGTGTGTTTGCAGGTTCATGCTGAGGTCGTGTTTGAGCATTTAGAAGGAGCTGAACTTGCCCTGGAACATCTGAACGGACAACAGATCAATGACTGTCAGATAAAGGTTTCACCACTACACGCACTTGCACACATTTGCTTCTTACTGAGGGCATGTAATACATATCTTACATTTGACATATAATGAATGTTGAGTGTGTTGGTGTTGCACATGCAGGTTAATGATGGGTGTGTTGTATGTTAAGGTGCGGCGTCCTGTACACGAGTTCTCTCTGGATTTGAATGAGCGTGTTTCTGAACGTCAGAACGATATTCTAAACAATCACATGATCTACGTGTGTAATCTCTCTTCCAAAAAACATCCCCACGATGATCTGCAGCAGACCTTCAAACAGTTCGGCCCCATTCAACACATCATCACCCCCACAAAGCATGCTGGGAAACGCAGCAGACACGCCTTCATTAGTAAGAAATACTTCTCTGAGATACAGTTCACAATGAACAGGTGTGTGTGAGAGGGGAGAAAATGGGGGAAATCTATGAGATATGCCCCACCATGTGTGTGTGTTTTCACTCTATTACAGAGTTCAAGCACAGTGGGAGTGCACATGCTGCGGTGGGTCACACCCTGCAGATTGATAACAGGAAATTATTGGTGTGTCACGTTCTAACCCCGCCCCACATGACCACATGGGCACAGACACACAGCGCCGTTCCTGAAACTAACCCAGTAAAAGCAGAGCTGGAAGAGGTGAGTGACAGCTGTCAGTCAGACAATGATTTAATACATTTCTGAACATAGACTCACTAACTATGAGAGGTATCACACTATGGGTGTGATTATCATTGTAAAAAGGTGTGAATCACATTGAATCCATGTTACTATGAGTGTTCATCAACAGTTGTCCCATTTGTGCCAGGTTCTTTCTTCTAAATAAATTTTGTAGAAACATTTTGTGTCTAAGTAGATGCTTATTGGAAACATAACTGAGAGCTCAATTAAAGAAAACAATGTTCTTCTGGGTTGTACAGTGTTCAGCTTGTAGCACTTGGTGTGTAGCGGCACCAAGATCATGGGTTTCGAATTCCAGATAAGAATGAATCATTTAAACATGTTGGAAGTCACTTTGGATTGAGTCCAAATTGGTTTAAGCAGGTTGATGTTTGAGTAAATCAAAAGTGTCTTGTGATCTCCAGGAGCGATCTCTCGATCAGCATCAGATAGAGCGTCAGATGAGAAAACTTGATGGAAAAGTGGGCAAAGTGTTTCGAGCACTGGAGAAAAACTGCCTGAGCGTGGTGATTCTGCCAGGACTGAGAAGGTACATGAGAGCTTCTCACAACGACAAGCAACAACAAACAATCTCCATCAGTGTTCCCTACTGATATGTTCTCTGTGTATGCTCATGTTTTTCCCCAGTGGTGCTGTTCATCATCTTGGCCTGTGCTTCATTCACATCAAACAGGACAGAATTTGATGTTCTGATGGATTGCGCTGGTTGCCATAGTAACAGGGGACCCACCCGCTGCATGTGTTCAGCTTGTTTTTAATTGGCTGATTTGATTTTTAAAAGTAACTTTTTTCATAAGCATACATATGAAATGCATTTTAATGTATTTAAATACTGTAAAAAAATAAAGGTTACTGATAAAATGTATGTTTTGTAGTAATAATGTATATTTAAGGTTTATCTGTGGATATTAGAATTTCTGATCAACTCTTAACGTAAATATTTGGGTAACAGCAGATGTTTTTTGGTGTGGAAAATTTCTGTCTTTGATCTGAACATCATTCTACCCTTCCTTTTAGCTCAACTGGTAGAGCATTGCATTAACACCGCAAAGGTTGTGGGTTCAATCCCACAGGCAAGTCCTGATAAAAAAAAAACGTGTACCTTGAATTCACTGTAAGTCGCTAAAAGCGTCTCCTAAATGAGTAAATGTACATTACAGTTGAAAATAGAGTGAAAGAGTTTATTTGACTTGATGTGAGATGATGTTGCTATGTTGAACAACATCAGTCTATACCAGGTATATTCTACATATACCTCTGCATCAGATTGGCCAAAGAATTGCCATTTCAGGGGGAAATTGCTTTGCCATGTTACAATTGCTCTCAGAAGCATGAAAGTAAATGAAATGAAACAAATAATGATGTAGAACTATCAGTGCAGATGATAGTTTAGACCAGGTGTGAATTGACAATGTTGAATATTGTAAGTCAGTGCGGTAACGGTAATTTAATGAAGTAATATAGTTATATAGTATGTATTGCACACATCAGCCAACAGATGATGTGAGAAAAGTTTGAAAAGTGTGTTCTGGAGCCTGATAAGTCATTCACCACTATGGCAGGTGCTGAGGAAGTGTGGTGAGATACTGACAAACTGACAGCTAGAAAGCCAAGGATCTGCAGACCTGGATATGGGAGATGTTTTGAGGTGTTATATTTTTTACAATACATTTTTCCCCAAAACATTTGAAATTAATTCATACCGTTTTCCAGCCAGTTTTTAGTCCTGTGATTACATTGAGAAAGTGAGATTTCAGTGTTTCACATTAGGACCCTTCAGGTGTAATCATCAGTGGCTATGATGTACATGCTGTGCTGTTCATCGGCTAAGAGCAGCATTTGACACATCTTACTGCTCTTACAAACATAACAGTGCAACAAAAGCTCCAGATCCACTCGTGTCTCCAAAGAATTCTCTTCAGCCTGTTGCGTGACATGTGGATTAATCCCAACAAACAGGATGTTGTAAGGGAACGACCGTTCCTGCTTCAGTGTCAGTTCCTTCCTCAGTGTCTGTGGGCGGAGCCAGTGGCATGATGATGTAAAAATAGGTGTTATCTTGCTCTGGGGGAGGTCATATGAAATCTAGTGACATCACAAATCCAGTCATTTCATATTCTTTTTCTGGAGGATGATGCATGACTTTCTCCTTGCCATGAAACCTAAATGATACCAAGACCTTATATGTCGAAAGTGAAGTGTGGCCAATATTGTGGAACTTTGTGCACACACACGAACACGCGTGAACACACACCAAGATCAAGGTCTTAAACTTAACTGATAAACCGTCACACAGAACTGTGCATTTGACTTTAAATCAGTTGATTCAGGATCACATCCATTCAGTTACACCAAAGAATCTTCTGCTATCATGGTGAAGAAAAGACCAACACAGACATTCTAAGAAAGTTTCTTTAATTTGATTTCCATTGGAGGATGGACTATTTCCACATTTCATTATACAAAAACAAGATAATAAAGCACGCAGTCTTCTAAACATTACACATTCTTTGACACTTTTCTCTAACTTTCTAAATGACAAGAAAAAGACAGAGGAAGCCTTATAAGAAATAAATAAACTTGCAGGACACTGTACATGCCACAGTACACTTAAAATGAGGAAACAGTTTGTAAACTTAAAATAAAATGGGGCTTGGAAGACACACAACCACGCACACAAGTTGCTCTGCCACATGAGGGTTACAGCATTAAACATCTTAAGTGCAGTCTTCTGATTGGCTGTTATTTACACCTGGACTGAGTTGTTTGAGTGGCTGTTGAGCTGCTACCAAACCTGAGGAACGTCAAAGAGTGTGGGCAGCATCGGATCAGAGGCTGACACAGAAGATAAAAATCATACAATTGTTTAGTGGAGTGCATCTTGTGTACATAAACACTACCCATTTGTCTTCCACTTTGTGTTTGTGGCTTCACCTTCACTTTCATTGCCTGAGGACTGCGCCTGTTCTTGAATTAGGCTCACAGATGGTTCTTCGCCTGGCCTAAAGAGAGAATAGCCAAGCAGAATAAGAGTCATCACATTCCAAACAAGAGTACCAATGGCTGGAAAAGAAACAGGGTACTTACTGAAGTCCCAGCCAATCAGACGCATCAGAACCAGTGAGGTCAGGGAATGTTTGTGAACAATTTCCTGTGTAATAAACAGACACACTGTATTACTGCAGGTCAGGGTAAACCTATTGTAAAAATGTTTTCAGATGTTTGGTCAATATCACATCAGTTCACTGGTCAGTAGATCAGACCTGACCTCAAAAAAATAAAACAAAGACCAACAACTCACCAAACTTAATCAGAAGTAATTCTACTACCACTATGGAATGAAAACTCAACACTGGAAGTCATACATTTGTGTTTTTACATCCCTTGGACGTTTAAAGCTCTGCACAAGAGTACATACACACCTCATGTGTATCTCATAATCATCTCATGTGGGACAGATGCTAAACACTGAAAGCTTCAGGTGTAAAATTCACCTTCTGTTTTCATCTTCTTCATATTACTGTACTGAATCCAGTTGCTGTCAGCATTACAGTTCTGTTCCTCCAGAGATGGACTGATGCTTCTCTTCACTGCCTGCTGCCTGTACACACACATCTTCATCTATTTAGATCTGTACATACAGACTTATTTAGATGTAAACAAACACACGTACATCAGTCATCTCTTTTGGGTTTATAGAGCCTGCTCAGACTCACCGGCTGTGGGCGTGGCTAAAGCCAGAGTTAAGCGTCATTGCAGCGGTACTGTAGGAAGCATCTTCCCACCCATCATCAGCCCACTTCCTGCTGGTGCTTGTGTTTTTGTGTTTGGACTGCAGATACTCTGCATATGTCTGGATGCGATAACTCTCAGCGTATCGACTTGTGTTCATGGCTGCACACAGACATCAGGAGCAATAATGCAGCATTCAGCCGGAAACAGGGTGCATCTGTGTGCGTGTGTGTGGATCTGATCCAAATTCACACATTGTGTGTGTGTGTGTGTTTAAACTGCATGTTCTGTAGTTTTGAATGTGGTACCGATCTGGACTTGTTCTGTCTGGCTGAGAGAGACAAAGGCTGATGTATCATCAATCCATGAAACCTGAATGCTACCTAAGACAAACATGAGACAGACATTAACCAATACAGACAGTAAGGCAAACAGGTGTGTGTGTGTGTGTGTGTGTGTGTGTGTTACCGAAGGCGCTGAAGAGCTGGTAAAGGTCACTAGTTTTCCATTCTTTAGGAAATGTGACATACAGAACATGATCTCTTTTAGGCTGCACTACAACAGACAAAAACAGACAGCTCTGTGTGTATCCTGTGTGTGTATATAGTGTGTGTGTGTGTGTGTGTCTTACAGTCTGGTCCACACATGTTCAGGTAAGGAATGTCAATCACCCTCATCAGGAACAATCTGCAAAACATACAGACATTAATACACAAAGAACTCTGATAGATATATGCAGATAGATATGTACACATCTTTGTGTAATGTACCAGCGTGAGCAGTTATATCAGAGTGAGGACAACAAGTAAAGTGAGACATTTTGACCACTCCTAACTTTTTGACTTCCCTTTAAAGGATGGTTTGAGGGTTAAGACTTGGTTTTAGGAGTAATGTTAGAGTAACATTTAGGTTAAGGCAGTTAATTGTGATGGTTGAGGTTTGGTTAAAGGCATGTTTGAAGTGTGTCAATGAATGTACACAATGACAGCTGTACAAACGTGTGTGTGTGTGTGTGTGTGTGTGTGTGTGTGTGTGTGCGCGCACTTGTAGCTCACTTGTTGTAGAAGGGTTCAAGGAGTTTAGAACGAGCAGAGATGTGACTCTTTGGAGGAGTGAGAAAATAGCCTGAGAAAAAAACAAGAAATAATTCAAATATAGATAAACTTCATTCCAATTGATAATAAAAGTAACTTTATTTACCGCTTTCCAACAACTCTTATTTGTAGTTTTAAGCAAACTCACCCAGGTAGTTTGCCATAGAAATGAAACACAGTCCAGTGATGTACGCATCATATCCAGCCTCATGAAGCTGTTCTGCTGATGCAGTATAACTCTGGAATCCTTCAGGGCATTCTGCACAATAAAATAGCGATTTTAAATTAATCATAATAGAAAGAAAAATAATTCTATTATACGATATTAAAGTGAATGACTGGCTGTGTCTGCAGCATCTGTACCAGTTCTAGGGGATTTGAAGGGATTTTCTCTCAGCTGCTTGTGAAGTTCTGCTAGAGATGTGTTATTAATCATCTCCTGCACACAAATCCACAACCATTAGATAAATCACAGATCGAAACACACCAAACACAACAGATTATTAGATGGATGTGACAGACCTTAAATGGCTGTGTTGATGCCATCAGCTTGGTGTCTAACAGTCTGGAACGTGCGCACACAACAAAGACATTCATTGACAATACAATCCCTAGCCCCGACCCAAACCTTCACCATCACAACTGCCTATCCCTAAACCTAATTCTAAAAAACATAACCAAATACAGTTCCTAAAGGCTTTACCATTTCACCATTTCTTTGTTCTATATAATAATAAATAACATTTATTTAAACATTTAAATTATTTTGAGGGTTACCTGGGAAACACAGACATCGCCACCTCCTTAAAATCCTCCAGCTCCTGCACAAACACACTTCATCATGTGATCTGACTGTACAATCTCTCAGCTGACGTGAGTGTCTCTATGGTTACCTCAGATAGCGGCCCACAGAACTGATGGATAGTGTGCATCACATCCAGCAACATGTTGTGTCCAACTATCAGCTTCCCCTGAGTTTAACACACACACACACTCTTTACTCTAGAAACAAATTCTGTGATTTCTTTGTGTTCAATCCCCCAGCAAACACACAAGACTGAAGACACGTGATCTGAGAAACAGCTGCTCCAACAGAGCACCAGTGACTTACAGACTTGGAGATGGCCCGGATCACCCTGGAAAAGCCCACAGCATCATTCAGCTCCTCCTGTAAACACATGCAGACAGACACAGGCAGACGTACGCAGAGAGAGAGCAGATGAAATACAAACAATTTCATACCAAACAGAAGAGCCATACGCAAACGTGTGTGTGTGCATTGATTTTATAAGGTGCTTGAAGCACACAAACGGTGAAAGTCATCATGTTAGCTCAGAAGTTCATGTGGAGTGTGCATTTAAAAAAAAAAAAAAAAAAAAGCACCTGCNTTAAAAAAAAAAAAAAAAAAAAAGCACCTGCTCTCGCTGCTGCTTTTGCTGTTCCCTCCTCCTCCTCTCCTCTTCATCCACCTTATTGATCTGAATAAACCGTTCCTTCTGCAGCACACCCATTCATACACACAGATATTCATACACGACTCATAGCATTACTAAATGCATACACAGAACATACAGTTATCTGCATATTACCTCCTGATACACATACAAACATACACACTAGGTTTATTTTGTGTGTGTGTGTGCACCTTTTCAGTCTCAAGTGTCTCCACATGAAGTCCTTTAGGATATCTGCAGACAAAGAGAGCAGATGAATGACATCAGCCAACTACAGATATACAGTTTTCATACACCTCTCACCCTTAGCACTGCCAGTCATTTACATTATAACAGTATCACATCAGTGGCCTCAGGCAGGATGCATCAAATAACACAATGACTTAAAATGTTGCTAAAGCAACCAGGTTTTACACACAATGTTTAAATCATGTCAATCTTTTGGAGCCGTGGCAGATTAATGAATAATTGTGTGAGAATCCCGCCAACACTCACACACTTACTTTGAGTTGAGCGTCTGATAAATTAGTTTTCTCTGAAAGCTGAAACACACAAAATGTCACTTCAGCTCAGACACACAGGAAGCAGCAGGAAACATTTCATTACAAACAACTACATACACATACAAATCATACAAATCAAAACCTGAACTACCCTTGCAGGAAAAATCCAAATGGCTCAAGCTGCAGGAAGAATCACTCATGATGAAGGCACAAAAGATGTTACATGTATTACAAGCATTACTTGTGTGTGCAAGGTAACACATTCAATCCTCATTAACTGACAGACAACTGACTTTATATATAGGCTAATTTTACACAATATATTATAAAAATATATATTTAAAAAATTACACAAGCTGGTGTGTGCGTCTCACCCTGTGCAGGGCTCCAGGTCCAGAGATTTCTCCGAGTTCTTTAGAAGCTCTTCAACCCTCTGTCTGTGTACGCGCACACACACACACGCACACACACACAGCTGAAGTACAGATTCACTAATTCATTGACTCTGTGGTCTCACTGTAGTGTCAGATCAGCAATAGATATGGACTTTAGTGACACAAATGGTTGAATGGTGACAAAATTAGCTAAATACTCTCACTCAGATATGGAGTGTGTTTAGTGAAAGTCTGTGTGTAACTCACTCCACCATCTTAATAAATCCTCTTTGTTCTTCAGGAACATGACTGAGTCCCATTCCAGATGTGGGGGTATATGTGGTCAAACCCGTGCCATTGATCTGACTCCGCCTCTCTTCGTACTGCTCCCTCAGCTGAGACTCCTCCTCCTGTGTCAGATACGGGATACCTAGGGCAGCCACAGACATGACAGCTGTCAGTCACAGTTATGTATAATCAGGGTTATCTGTGTAGACAGGCACACACACACCGCTGCGGAAAACTTTGTTGAAGTCAAAGCCCTGACTAGCCAAGAAATCAATGCTGGAGCTCTGAGGAGAAACAAGAAATAAAATATACAGCATTATATAATACACTTACAACGCATTATAAAGTTTTATCTAACCCTAACAATATATTTTTGTAAACCAAGTAAGCACAATAATTGACCAATGCAGAAAAAAACAAATAAATACAAATAAAATAGACCAGACTGATCTGATATCTAATCAGGCGGTAATCTGATATTTGGTCAGTCAGTTTATCCGTTACAGCTGCAGAGTTACACATCAGAATCTTACCTGACAAATGAATTTGATGTCAGGTGACGTACGGTTGAAAGGTTTAGGGAAGATGTAGAAGTTGAAGGCTTTAGTGACGTATCTGGACACAGTTTGTTAGTGTAACTGAACTGACATGACATTCACACATGCTGATAACAGCCAATATTTGTCAGAGCAGAGTGCCGACCCAAAACGTTTTGACTTTTATTGTAATTTACATGCAAATGATAATAACCCATATTTAAAAAATGTTTGCAGCTGGATTTTCACAAAAGCAGCTCTTATGTTATGTGCTTTAGACGCTGTTGTATCAGATCAGTTTGAAATGTAGCTGCTGTCAGTGTGGTCTGCTCACATGGATTGATTCTGGTCGTATCTGAAGGTGCAAAGACCAAACTGGAAGAGTAGGAAGTTCATGGAGTGCTGCAGGAATCACAACATGCAGAACCATCATATGTAAAATGCAGAAATCCACTAAAGTCAAATATCTAAAACGGCATGCGAGCACACTTCTGAATATCTCTCCTGAATGAAGCCTGTCATGCAGCCGTTCACCTTTCTCAGCTTGTTGTATCTTTCGTCCGGTGTGTCGAGACCATTGGTCAAAGCGCTGACTGATGGTCCATCGCTGATTCCTGCAGTCAACAAAAACAGTCCATAACATGTGCGTGTACACACACACACACACACACACACACGCGCACACACACACACGCGCACAC
>JBAJNP010005616.1:0-28382 GCA_036877545.1 Yasuhikotakia modesta
AATAATTGGGAGTGTGTGTTAATTTTGACCCAAGCTCAAAGGTTTTATCTGTTTGTAAAATAAAAACAATGTAAACAGCACATGATCACTGAGCTCATCTGTTTTATTGACCCAGTTCAAACACCTATTGACAGACACCATTAAATTTTAATGTTAGCGTTAAGCAGCTTATGGCTGACAGGGACAGATGATTTTATCTACAATAGAAATCAAAGAATGTGTAACATTAAAGAAGTGTGTGTAACATTAAACAAAACAACTGGCAAAACAACTGAATGCGGAAAGTGCATAAATAATAGATGAGCTGTTCCTCTGTGTGTGTGTGTGTGTGTGTGTGTGTGTGTGTCTGTGTGTGTAACGTTAGAAGAAATGTTGCACTGACAAACAAGGAAAAGAAACAACTGTCTTGTTTTAATTTTTTATATCAATACAAATCAATACAATTGAATACAACACAAACACTATTAATATTGCATCCTTTGATTATACAACTTATTAAAATTTAATGTAATTAATATGTACAATATGTAATATTTTAAAAACATTTATTTATTGATTAGTTGATTAATCGTCAATATTTCATATTTCATATTTCCTCATTAGTATTTCAGGTATAAATTAGACTTTAAATCTTAACTGTCCAATGAGGTCTCAGACTTCCAAACCTCAATATACTTATTATAAAACAACCCACGAATGCACATATTATAATCTCAAATGATCAACCCCACATTTTAATAACGAGTCCGACCAGTCCGTGGGCGGGGCTAAGATCGGATATCTTCTGAATAAGTAAACAGGTGCGTTAAATATTCATGACTTTCTGGCCTACCTCCTCTGTGGGAGCGGCGAGTCTCTTTCTCCATTTTTGTCGGACGGGTGGAGACACGCACTGTCGGCGGGGATACTGTCAGTCCACGCAGCGGATATTCACACCGAGCGATAAAGGCTTCGAGAGACACTCAAACGACCCGTTTTCTTTTCCTCCAGCTTTGCAGAAGAGTCTGTACGGTGCACTCAGGTTTTTGACATGGTAGATTATCACGCCGCCAGTAATCCAGCCCAGTATTCTGCGGGCGGGCAGCCGAGCTACATGGAGCAGGAAAACGACTGGGACCGAGACATGCTGCTCGACCCGGCCTGGGAAAAGCAGCAGAGAAAGGTAAATGTTCCGACGGGTTCGTGGATCGTGGATCGCGGCAGGGGCCTGTAAGGGTTCATGAAATCTCGTATGAGTATTATTAGGTTCGAGATTAGTGTGTTAAATATATTGTGGGGCATGCATGGGGTGTTTTATGGTCACTGGAGTCATTTTGTGAGGCTTGGAAACAGCAGCGTGGGAATCGAGTGTTACATTGTATCAGTCGTGCGTGCATGTGCGTGAGAGAGAGACTGTGAGAGAGATACATTGTAACGGCTGAACCTGTTTTACTAGCGCCAGTTTTTTTGCTAAAGGATTGTTTTTGTCTCAAAGCGACATTCAGGCTCGTTTTCATTACAGCCAGCAGACATCCGCATTTAAAATGGCAGTAGTGTTAGATTTTCCAGCACGGGAGCCTGAAATAGCGGCTGATACAGTGTTTCTGGAGTTTCTCTGCTGTTGTGTGGGTGTCAGATAAGCTAAATAAAAGCTGTTTTTCTCATTTTAGTTCGTGCGTGACACTCCGCGGCGTTGGCATTGTAAGACGTTTAATTCGTGTGTTCTGAGGTTTTACACGCACATCTGCATCTGAATGAGAAATTTTGAGGAATGCTTTCGGGCTGAATGACGTTTTATGGGTGTGTGTCCTGTGGGCTGAAGCCAGACCCACAGATTTGTGTTTTTGGAGTGGCTGACAGGCTTTTTTTCAACTGCTGGAGTTGGTTTAGTTTGGACCTAGAAAGGGTCAAAGTTTGGTCAGGGAAAACAACTGAGAAGCAATGATTAACCCACCCAAACCCCTCCGAGCGCCGACCCACAGACCCGTAAACTTAACGATGCAATGTAGTTAAACTTCTATACAATAGTCGGCAGACAGATGTCACACCATGCGATAAGAAGTCGCATTTTTGACAGCATTGAGTTTTGTAAACAGCATATAAAGAGCAATCTTTTGGATCGCTGACATCCGGTTTGCTGACGCGCCGGTGGAGGGCGGGGTTTATGGTTTTTGTGTTTGACGTTATTATAATCTGATAAAATTGCTTTAATACAATTAAAATGACAAAATTTGGGTTTGGTTACTTTGTTCTGTCAATTTTTATTCTGTGGTTCATGTCTGTTAACTTTTAACTGCTACAAGTTGATTAGATTTGTCACCTGCAGAGAGAGAGAAATATATGTAGCGTTCATGTGTTTCTAAGCTGGAAGTTTAGTGAATGTTCTTCACTAAATCTTGCAAAGTGTTGATGTGATGCTCATGTGGACCGATATTCACAGACTGATATTCACGCATCATTACTAAACCTGTGCATTATATCCCCTTTATCTCCTATACAAACCCCACAGTGATTTTAGTACAGGGTTAATCCACTTAAATGAAACAAGGCTTGTGTGATTATTCAACACTCTTCCCCCTTAACAGTGAAAGAAAACATCAAATTAACCCAACAAAGGGCAAACGCCCTGTGACCAGCTAAGACTTGTCTCTCCGCTCCACCCAAAATGCCTAAAAGGTCTTAAATTGCCTCTGTCTCCAACATGTTTGGATTGAAAACCTGGCCACATGTTTAGTTATATGAAAGACTGTCTTTCATTGGCATTAGTTGTGTGTATTGGTGTGATGTGTGATCAGATATGATCTACAATATTGTCATTCTGTAGAAGACAGTGCTGATATCTGCTAGTAAGGATAATTATAATAATTACAATAATTGGTGGTTCTTTAAGAAAGTTGTTGGTTTTTTTTCCTGTGTTGTGGATCATGGCAGTTTGTATGCCAGAGATCTTACACTTATCATTGAGTTTATAAGCAACGGGTACAATTTTCATAATCGACCATAATGTCTGTTGTATTTTTGTACTGTTTATTAAACTTGTTGTGTTTTGTGATATTGTTGTCATCGTTTTTATATAAAAGAGTTGTGGTCATGTGATACTGTGATTTCTACCACAATTAGAGAGTTTTATTGGAGGAATTGCTGTAACACATGGGGACCGATTGCTTTATTGTGCTGTTAGAGAAGTCCGGCCTAAGAATTCCAGTAAACCAATAACAAGGGCCAAATAAAAACTCTTGGGACATCAGAACTGAATGGAAGGCTGTTTGTTGATTGGGTAGTTTGGCTCTGTATAAAGGTCTCTCTCTCTTTCTCTCTTTTGCTTTCTAAGTGTTAGAGAAGTGAAATGAGCACTGCAGCTAAAATAATTGAATCAGACTTCTAGAGCGTACAAAAATAGTCTCTCAGTCCTACACTAGAAATATAAATCAACCCATTCAAAGTTCTCTTTGACTAGGTGTCATAAAGTGACACTAAATATTACAAGAAAATAAATAGATAACATCTCACAGTGCACAGTAAAAGCCATCCAGGGATTATGTTTGAAGGCCTTAACATGTGTTTGTGCTTTATTTACGCTCTGTTTCGCCTCTATGTTGCTGTAGTTGTTCTGCTACAGTGTCTTGCGATATCACGGTAGCCTTGCCTCAGGGTCATTGTCATGCCGGGTCAGTGAGTATTTGAGTTGGCATGTGTTGTATAGATTGGACTCTGTTGTGTTTGCAAGTCTTTATCATGGTTCTGTGATTGTAGCATAAACAGCTGGCCCAGGGTTCTGTTATAGTTTGACCTTAGAAGTTCCTTTGGTATGTAATAGCACCGTTCTAAAGATTTTTTTTTTTTACAATTTTTATATAATATGCAAAAACATCAGGCTTAACTCAATAACTATGCTGAAGTATTTTTATGTTAGCAATTAGCATATTGTGACTTTAGTTTGTCAGTTGGGCACTTTTTATATTCATCTTTATTTACATGTATGTTGTAATCAGCAAGGCAAAACAACAGAGCAGCTAATATTGCAAGATAACAGCTACTAGCTGGATCAAACATTGTGTTTGCTTTATAAAGGACTGGTTGAAGATTTGCACTTCAATATTATTAGTGATTTTAGCTTGTTTCACACAGCTAGTAGGGTAACACTCTAACAGCCTGTTGTGGGTTTGTAGTCACTGAGACATTTCTGTGCAACAAGTGTTACTGGTCCTTATATTGTGACTGCACATGCAAATACAACATCAGTGCGGCTGACAGCCAACCTACAGGAGCAATTAGAACCCAGTTATGCAAATTAGGAGTCTGTTATTCCTCTGTTAAGTTGAAATTGAATGGTGACCCCGTTTTAGTGTGTGATGCTAAGAGAGCAAATTCACAGGAAGGACAGAATGTAACTTCACAGTCTACTGCATATGGTAAATACTGCATATGTAAATGCATGTAACTGTATATAGAACTGCATGTGTAACCTCTGATGGAGTGTAACACTTTCAGTGAAATTTTGTACTGCGTTTCAGTGCTGCTGAAACCGTACTGTGGTTCACTCTTAGTGAACTAAGCCTCACTGAGCAGAAGCATTTAAAGGGTTTTTTCACACCATGTTGGTTTCACTGTTAAGTGTTGGAGGGAGGTTGTGTGTGTCAGTTAAACCTCTGTATGTGTGAACTTCTGTAAAATTAAGCCTGTGTGCTTCTCTTTGTGTTGAAGTAGCTAGTAGTTTATGCATGTTGACCGCCAAAAACTGCATAATGATAAAACGCTTCCTCTGTTCACTGGAGTTTTCTCAGTTTCATGCGCTATAACAGCTGTTTCTCTGCTGCATGCAGTGCATGCAGGAGTTATTGCGCATATTCAATCACAAGTCGCATCTGTTTATTTGCCGTTGACATTCTACCAAAGGTCATATGGATGCAACTTTCCTGAGTTACTATGACTACTGCATGACATATGCGCTCCCATTTTTTAAAATCGATGTTTATCGTAGATGCACAAAAAATATCAAAATGATTTATTGATTGGCAAGACTGTCAGCGTAGAGTGAAACATTACACTTCTGGTAAAGAAATAAAAAGAAGATTTTTAAGAGTTTTAAAGAGTCTTTCACAATAATTTTGGTGCTATTTAGAACCAAGAGCTTTAGTTTGTAGAATTAAAAATGAATGCTTGGGTCACTAAATCACTGTTATAATAATGACATGTGACGCATCCTATGTTGAAACATGAATTAAATTGCTGGATGGCGTTAGCCTGGATTCCAGATCTAGATTGTTCTAGTGGGTGTTTGGACAGAGTTCAGGTGTGTCTCATTGAAAACAGAGAGTAGGAGTGACTGATAAAGGCAGTCACGCTACCAGCAATTATGAGGTCATAGAGGATGTTGCGTCACCTGACCTGTTTCAGTCATGGAAACCGTATCGGATACATTTTTCTCAATCATTACTGGAAACTGAAGTGCTTTCAAATCTGTTTACTATAGTTACTATCAGAGTCTCTTAATGGGTAAATAGGTTTTGCGTATCACCTCAGTGTTATATCAGTTATTAGGTTGTGTAAACCTGCAAGGATTTTGAAATGATTAATGACTAATTTATTATGAATAATTTTTCAGTTTGATTTAGTGGTTTATTATTATTGTTCATGAAGTTCCGTGTCCAAAATGTAAAGTTGCCTTGTACTAGTGTTGGATTAGTCTAGGGTTGATGTTTCCTGTAAGACCTGTGGATATAGGAACTGATTTTAAATTGAATTGCCCTGAGTCATTATATAGTTCACACTTTCCTAATCCCAGTCATCGAACAGGAAATCACAGGTGTTGTACATCACTCATTGTAGGCGAATCACATCCGAGATAACAGATCGGGTCAGCAAACACCATAACCACACCAACTTGCTATGTTATATTTGGTAATATTTGTGATCAGGTCACACACAAACAAACTTTTATTATTTGAATGGTACATTTTGAGCTGGATTCTTCGATTCCAGTCTTTGTGTGGAAGATTTTGTTTGTAATTTCAGGAAAGTCTTTTTTCTTCTGTGGAACACAAAAGAAAATATTTTGAGAAATGTCTCTGTGATTTTGTGTCCATCCAGGGAAAATAAATGGGTGCCACTGTTGTTTGCTTACCAACATGCTTCAAAATATCTTCTTTAGTGTTTCTTAGAAGCAAAAATCAAGTCATGCATGTTTGGAATGATGTGGGTTTATTTTTGAGTGAACTATCCTTTTAAGCAGTGTTGGACAATAGGAACATACAGAGTTACGTTACCCATTGTAAAAGTAGTGAAGATGCACTCAACTACATACACCTCAATAAACCCTATCAGTGTGTCTGTTTTACGGGTGGGCCTGCTATCCCGAGGGCATCGTAATCTATTGTGAGATTGTCTCACTCGTGTTGTAAAGACAGGCATCAGCGTGGTGTGGTCTGAAGCCTCTTCTGCTCAGAGACCGCCCATTTACAACTGGAAGAGACCGTCTGAGTGATGCGTAAAATAGTCAACAAGAATAAGTTTTGTTTGATGTGACATTTACGACTGAGCTGATGTCACTGTCGTTGAAATACACAGAAGCACTAAAGTCATTCAGATAATGACTGAGAGCTGTTGTATAGTCCACCACAACT
The DNA here is from genome assembly GCA_036877545.1 of Yasuhikotakia modesta. NCBI lineage: Eukaryota > Metazoa > Chordata > Actinopteri > Cypriniformes > Botiidae > Yasuhikotakia > Yasuhikotakia modesta. The sequence continues at coordinate 6,603 of JBAJNP010005616.1, forward strand.
GTTAGCTGAAAATGTAGTGTTTGAAAAACCTGTAAAATTACGATCAACAACATAATAAAATCAGAAAGGTATTTCTGTAGTGAATGTCCAGGTCTAAAATATTTAATCGATTAGAAGGTGTGAGTATTTGATTGGACAAGATTTTAAGCATTTCAAATCGCAATCACAGCTGCAAATGTAGATGCAATCACAGTTGCATATGTAGATGTTTCATCAGGTAGGTCATGTGATCTTACTCTGCTGCAGGGATAAGCACTTTGCCAGCTGTTTTGCTCGGGGACTATAAAACCATCACCTTTAACCCCTCCAGCGTGGCGTTTGGTTTGCGACTGCGTGTTGTTGTGTTGCATGCAGATCTTGCTTAGATCCCCATTGTTCACTGTCAGGAATCAAGAGTAGAGGAACTTGATTTAAGGGAAGAACCATAGTTCTGAATGAGACCCAGCCCTCAGTGTCGCTGACCTGGGTTGATGTATGTTGAAGACCAATGGAGCAGAGATCTTTAGAGTTTCTTACTGTTCCTCTGTCATGCTCTTGTTCACAGGAGGAAGCTGTGGGTTTTGGTTTTTAGGTTTTTTTTTTTACCTCTCATGGTGTGAACTCTGAGTGTTTATGCATGTCAGAAAGCATGTAGCCTTGTGCAATGCGTCATGGGAAACACATAGTCAATAGATTCATTTGCGTCTTTGGGTTTGTGGAGGTGTATTTGTAGCTGTGAGGCAGATGTGTCTCTGTGAGTGTTTTGTGTTAGCGGTTCAGACATAACCAGACTAGTTAGGGTTAGTTGAGCAGGTCAATTGTGGTCAGTGTTTTCTGATGCTGATGATCAGACACATTTAGCATGGATAATTAACTAACCGTTCATTACAGCATGTATTTATCTTGGTTATTGCTAATATACTTGTGTTCATTGTTGCATTGTTGTTCAAATTTATGTTTGTGTTTTAAAATCTAATGCATTGAAATGTAAAATAAATAAACAAATATTTTAGGTATGGTGTATAAATTAACATTAACCAGGATTATTAAATGCTTTTGACTTTATGCATTGTTGTTCATTCATTAGTTTGTGTTTATTCATTCATTGGTTGTGGCTGAGTCATGCAGTTGAGTTCTTCTACATATGTGTTGGCTTTGGTTCAGTTGGGTTCTACCGGTACATGGCCTAGTAGTGATGTCACCACCCTGGCCTGCAGCCCGTTCGTGTGTTTTGCGTCTTTAAACGAAAGTCTGTTATTCTCCACTTTGTCTTGGCGGTTGGAAGACGATGGTTTTATCTCTTAAGTGTTGGCTGCACAAGCCTGGAAACGTTTCTCCTTGGGGGTTTGGTTTCATGGAACAGTGCTTCTGGAGCGGTGGTGGTCAGAATGTTCTCAGGCGTTTAAGTGTGTGGTTCCTCTGGTTCCTGGCTGTCCTGTAGGCTACAACACCAGAGGTTGTAATGTCACGCAGGAGGCCAACGAGAAATGAATGCACGCTTCTCAGCCGGCTAAACAAATAACACCTCAGTCTCAGGTTGTTAATGTCTGTTTGAGTATGTCGACAATCTTGGAAGTTGCCAGCTAGATGTTACTTCCTGTGAATGCCAGTGGGCTTTTCAAGAGATGTTAAAAGCACCAGTACTGTTAAAAGCACCAGTAGTACAAACAATTATTAGTTACCATCTTGTGTCCCTGCAGTTTACCTTTTATCCTCTAATAATACAACAATTCATTCACTGTTTATTTTTCTGTAGGAGTTTTTGCTGTGGTATTATAATTGACATGAAAACTCTGCTAGTATTGGTATAGACTGCTGCAATTTTCCCCTTGTAGAGTTCCTGATGTCTGTGACTAAAGCCACCACATCACACACACACACACTGGCTTTTTATATCCACATCTGTTTTTATATAGATTAGTCAGTCATTTTACTGACAAGAAATATTAACTCACTCCTATTTACCACCATCACAGAGTTGTGTGTTTATTTGGTGTGTGTGTATGAATGCGCAAGAGACCATGAGTACATTACTACACACTGTTGGCTAATTCAGAGCACAGAAAGACCTTGCCACACCTATTAAGAATGATAACAATGTCATTGTGTGTGTGATCTTTTGACCTTTATCTTGGTAAATGCACAGGTTCATGTTGGTGTAGTTGACGCTATATATGTATGACTGTGTGTGTGTGTTAGACTAAGGAGTGGGTTGGTGACTCCATTAGCTGTGGAATGTCTGAAAGGATGCGGGGTGTGGAAGAATGTGTGTTTACGCTCTTAGCCCACACACACACACACACACACACACACACACACACACACACACACACACAGGCTATGTCAGATGTGCTGTCACAGGAACAGGAAGTTGGGTAGAAGTTTGTGAACAGGACAGACACAGCAGTTTTGTGCTCTGGTGCCTGTTGTCTTTTGGTTTTTGCTGCCTCATTGGAAGCGTCTGTGCTGTGGGGGTGGGGCAGGGGTCATGTTTCACATTCCTGCAAACGAAGTACAAACAAACATATAAATGAGAATGCATGCTTCTGAATATCAGTCGTTTTTGTTTTTGCAATGTAAGACAGTTTGAGGCAGCAATCGGGACTGCAAGACAGGAAAAGGTGTGGCTTCGTTGATCAGGTGCAAGTGTGTACGTTTGTCGTGTGTGCGTTGTGGGGGGGGAAGGGGCGGGGCTAAGTGTGGCCGTTGCGTCACAAAGAACCGAGTATGTGTTGCCTTATAAGGGCAAGTGAACATTACCAGAGACAGGAAGAGGCAGTTAAGCGTGACAATACCAGGAGACATGGCTTACTGGACTGACCTGCTTGACTTCATTCTCTCTCTTTCTCACTCTCGTCTTTTATACATACCACATTAAGGGTCATGCATAAAATGTAGTAGTACTATTGCTTATGCTTGGTTTTAAACATTGACTCATATCTCATTGTTACAGACATGAATGGCACTTTAATAATGGGCTTGTTGACGATAGGTGTACTGTTGCTTTACACACTAATTAGACAATGTAATTTTTGGCCAGTGGTTTTTAAATTGCTGTTTATAAAAATAGCATGCTGCCATACTACTTGTAGCCCTAATGTTAGTAGTGTTTTAATAGGATTAACTCGATGGATCCAGTGAGATTGTTGATGCGTGTTCCCAGACTCCTGCAGTATCCGCCTCAACCTATGACCTGCTACCATTGATGTTCCACAGTTCTTTGTTTATGACCCCCAAACCTCCACGGTGGAGGAACAGTGGGTTACTGCTGTCCTCTGTAAATATTAGCCCAGAGAGGGGCAGAGAATGAGTGTTATGTAAGTGCTGAAGGGACACATTCCATCCTTATGTGGGCTGTGAAGAGTTGGACAATCTCTCTCTTTCTGTCTCTCTCTCTCTGTGTTGAGTGGGAGTTCAGAGGGCTTCCGTCCCTCAGTTTCCATTGGGGAATGTGTGGAATGAAGGTCCAGAGAGCTCAATGTTCCTGTTCAGTTGTATTGGGAAATACAATCAATTCTATTGAATTGATTTATTTAGGCCGTTTCTTTTTGGTTACAAAGATCAGTTCACCAAAAAGGGGGCCCAGTTGCCTCTTTACAGGTTTTTTGGGTAGTAAAATACAATTTATCCCTTCTTTTTATATTGTCAAGTGCTTGTATGGTTCTGAAGCCCAGTTAGTCAATATGATGTTACAGCTAAAACGCATTTTTTAAATGTATTGTTTATAGTAATTTTTGACCTTACTGCTTAAGTTACACAATGTGTCTGTTAGTTTTTCCTCAATTTTTATGTTGGAGTTTATCAATTTATGAATTAAATTCAAACCGTTTTTAATTGGTTTAACCCAAATCATTAAAAACAATGTCTGTTTATTATGGCTGCTGCGTTTGAGAGAGGTGAATTCCTTAATAGTCTTGTCAGAAAAGAAACTCAGTCTGTGCCATGGCTTCTCATGTCACCAAACCAGTAACCAGACCCGTAGAAGAAGGAAAGATCAGATCTCTGGTCTGCTGACCATGCTTGGTTAGTCCTGCTCGCCCTTTGAACCAGAGTCACAGAGAATGTAGGCAAGGTAGAATCTTGCTCTTCTAGAACCAAAGTTTAGTTTCGGTTTAGATTTAGACCCTTGCATAGGTACTTCTTGACAAATAGAAACTGCATTTGTGGTTTCATCAGTTCTGCTGTGTTATTCTCGGCCATGACCTGATGTTCCTTTATTCTTTGGTGAGAATGAATTTCACTCACACACTTGTGAACCCAATAATAAAAACCCACTGAGTGTTGCAGCACTTGTATGTTTTGTTTTTCAGACCAAAGCAGAGAGTGTTTGGCTGTGTCAGATGACCGTATTGGCAGACTGGAATTCCAGTGTCCATGTGACGCCACTGTTTAATCTGAGCCGATTCAATTTCCTCAGTGAAAGCAGCCTTGAGAGTCCTTCTCGCAAACATGACTCAGCTCTGGTAAAGTGCCACTTTACCGCCAAAACCATAGTGTGCCGCGCAGCACAAGTGCTGTGCTAAAAAAAGCCTCGGCTGAGGGAGTCACTGAGGGAAATGGGCAGAGAGGCTGCCAGAAAACTGCAGGCTGTGAAACGGGAAAGACCTTCACCAGCTTGCAGGATTTCATAGTGATCACTTGTTTGTTTCCTTTTTGTAGCTCAAAGGTAATCTGCCAAATCTCACATTTTAATCACTGATATTAGAAAGATTTATTAAAAGTGTGTGACCTGAAAAACATTTCCTGTGTCATATCCTGTAACGAAGTGATGCGTGTCAAATGGTATAAAGTGCATATTTTCTGAAGGTGTGAATTCATCTTGCGAGTCATAAACTTCCACTGCTAAGGTGCACAAAACTTCACGCTAAGAGGGCAGTTGCCACAAGGGATGGCTCAAGGTGGCTGAGTAGTCATCTATAGTCAAGTAGAGATGTTGCTAAGGGGACTCTTTCTGGTTTAGCATTAATGTAGCATAGTTTGTTTTGGAAGGGTTGAGATTTCACTTTGCTGGTAGTGTTAAAACCATGCCTCTTAACTCCTTTTGTAACAAACTCTTAAAACATTATTTTAGCATGTTTTAATTACTCTTCCGTGTTCTTCAGGCATTGTGGAGCTACTTGTTGTTGGCTCTTATGATCAATTGTTTGTAATGCATAGACCTCTACACTACAAACTTATTTGTAACAGTAGGCCTGCAAAACATTCCTATTACTGCTAGTGTTTTCGCTCCGTTTCTAAATACCAACATGCTTGTTTCTCTGGGGCATCCTCTGGAGTTGATATGCGTGTGTAGCATTCTTAAAATTCCTCTGTGCGATATTGGGATGTCTCCAATTCCTTTGCACACATCGTCTGACATGCCTTCCTAACCTTTTTTCAGTTCTTTATGTGTTTATCTCTCATTTGTCAGCTTCTTTTTGATTGGCTGTGTTTTGTCAGCAGTTTGATATTGTCCAGTCTTTCGACACTTCGGGGGTTAATGTTCGAGCAGTCTGGCTAAGAACACTGATTCGACACTGCTGGGAGTTTCACAAAGACAGGAAATGCTATAAATAAATCAACAAATAAACATGGCATCCACAAGGGCAACTCCTGTAGAGCATGGAAGTAAAAAAAAACCCTTCTTCTGCTTCAGTCTGTTTTAAGCTCTTCTGTTGACTTGACGCTCAGTTGTTGTTGCTATTGGATTTAATGCTAGGATTGGAAATTCTGCTTAAACACATTCAAGGACCAAATCTGGGTTCTTATACTAATAATCAAACGCACCGGATTTATGCATGCAAGAAAAATTGTGTAAATCATTGCTAAAACCATTCTTGCGTAAATGTTGATGGATTCAGTTCGATGTGACAGTTTACAAAGAAATTATTTTACAATCCATTTAACCAGAAATGTTTTATTAAACTTACTGCATGGTTTTGATGGGCGGGCTTCATTCTCTCATTTGTGAATCATGATAACATCATGATAACATCTGTGGAAACTCTCACAATGATTTTTACCAATTTGTGAGAACAGATGCCTGTATTTCGCTAATGGGATGAGTTCTCCAGAGCGCCCCTACAGTGTGAGCTTGTTAATGGCTGACATTAAAAAACAATGGAAGTCTGTTTCAGGGAAGAATGTTTCCAACTGGTGTTAAAAATGTCAGCTTCATACGATATGTTTGTTTTTTGAAACTGAGCTTGTGTCAGTTTCATTCTGTTCAGATTATGTAAATAATCGGGATCATGCCCGACCTCTTTATTGCCACTCTGCAAGATAAACGCTGTAAATGCATGTTGATGTAAATGCCATTTTAATTTGTGAAAAATGACAACTGGTTAAACTGGCAAACTTTAAATGATTATGCAATAGTTACCCCTAGAACATGCAAACACTGGTGTGTGTTTAAGTTTGTGTTGTGTTTTGTTTGATTCTGCAGAGGCGTGTTCAGAATTAATGTTGGATAAAGACAGAACCTCTTTGCCTATTTGTTTGCCAGGTTCCAGAATAACAAGACTTGTGTTTGTCTTGTTTGGACTGGGGTAAACATTCATTTTATTTATTACATTGGTAAATTTTTGTAGCTTATTAGTGAAATGTGTGTGTGTGTGTGTGTGTGTGTGTGCGCGCGCGCGCGTGCTGAGCAATTGTGAAATTGCATTGTGTGAATTGACTTCATACCTGATGGTGGCACCACACCCACACCTGCCAATCAGGCTTGCCTCTTTCACACATGTGCTTCAGGGAAGTGTTTGTGTGGGTAGCTGGGCTGTGCAAGGATGTAGTTCTATCATGCATGCGTTCTTGTGCAGGGAGTGGCGGGTCAACTGAGATTTTCTTAGTGATGTCATCCGAAGTTAAACTTTACGATTTCACACTAAACTCTTTTGATTGTCTTACTGCAGTTTGAATTAGCAATAAGTATATATACATTTTAATGTCACCCAATATTTCTAAACCATTTTATTGAATATTTTGTTAAATAATATACTATAAGTTCTTTTAATTGGATAATTTGCTGACTAATTGGCAAAAACACACTACTAATTGAGGTACTAAGCTCATAAATAGCACATGGCACTAGCTGTAGACAGGCACACACAGAGAACCCTGTCTAAGAAGAGGAATTTTCAGGCTTAATCAAATGGTGTTTGTTTACAGTGTGGACATGCATGCTCAGGTCCTGAGTAGAGAGTGTGTGTGTATTTGAAGGCCGAATTGTTTTTGTGGCAGTTCTGTCCCTGGTAGGTGCATGTCGTACGAGGGGGGTGATGAAGGGGCTCATTATCAACTAAACTCAATGGAATCTTTGTATTAGAGAGAGCGAGAGAGGCTGCGGGCCGAGAGACCCCTTTCCCAGTGAGTTCTTATGTTGGTCACTGTGTGTAATATAGATGTTTGTTCATGTTGAGGCGTTTAAAAATGTGTTACAGCAGTTTAACAACTGCTTGCTCCTTTAAATGGTTGTACATCACATTATGTAGGTTTCTCCACATGCATTTCTGTCAAACTGTTTTTGGCTTAGAAGTTGATGGTAATTGGTAAAAAAGAGTTTTTTTCCAGAGTTTATCCAGTTTTTTCCATGCAATATATTTTTCCAGTTTCCCTGACTGCATGACTTTGCTTCCTCTGACATAATTTCCTGTTTGTTCTAGACTTTCACGGCTTGGTGCAACTCTCACCTGCGGAAGGCGGGAACACAAATTGAAAACATTGAGGAGGATTTCAGAGATGGACTCAAACTAATGCTGCTTCTAGAGGTCATCTCAGGTCAGTGAGCCTCGGCCTCATACCATCTTACTCAACATCTATTGAATGGTTTTTGTTTATGGGCTGTTCAGACCCATCAGTGGAGGCAGCGTGTTAATTGATTTATTCTTTTCATTCTTCATTTTCATTACTCTTGTACCTTTGGCCATGTGTGATAGTGTAGTAACTAGTGACTAAGCCAAGCAACTATTACGGTGCTAGTACCCATGGCTAGGAGTTTGTTTAAATTGCTAATGTAATACCCGTAGGCACTTAATTGGTCCCACACACAAGAATTCTTTAAACATATTCTTTAAACAATTGTTTCTCAAAATGATTAGGGGTTTTGAGGAGAGATCTATTACTCCAAGAGGTTGAACTGAAGTGTTTGCCTGTCAGATGAAGAAATGGGTCAAAAAAAATCCCAAAGACCTACACAGGACAGACCTGAACTATGTTTAGAAAATTATAGCTAATCAGAATTTATTTTGGTTAAATATTCATCAAAGAGCATCTCTTGACATTTACAATAATTTGTATTTATTTCTTAATATTGTAGGTAGTTATTTTTATCCCAAGCAACCTGCAGTGAAAGATATTTTATCAGTATTCATGGTTAGCAGGACTTAGCATTTGCAGAGCTAGCATCTGCTGTATAACATTGTTGCTTCATTGTGACACGTCTGTTGAAACATGATCGTCTGTGACTTGATTTTCAATGCAGTGTGAAATGTTGTGAGACGTTTAGCCGTGTGATCAGAGTGTAATCAGGCTGTGGTCAGTGCTGATGCTGTGGAAAAAGTGTCATCAGAACTAATTGCTAATCTGTGTGTTTGTGTGTTCGTGCAGGGGAGAGATTACCAAAACCTGAAAGAGGCAAGATGAGAGTGCACAAGATCAACAATGTCAACAAAGCGCTGGACTTCATCGCCAGCAAAGGAGTCAAACTGGTGTCAATTGGCGCAGAAGGTACAAACACATTCTTGTGTATCGCACATATAGAATATATCATTGTGTGTATACGACAGATGACCAGAAATGGAAAGGTCATTTATGGAGTTCTCCGTGAACTGTCACACAGGAATTTCACTGCTTTTCCTGCCAAGTGAAAATCCCACAGCAGGCATAAAGACACATGCATGTTTGTGTGCGTGTGTGTTTTGAAAATTGTGACCTTTTTGATCCTCCTACATAGTGACGCGGTGTCTATCTCTGTCTGTTTCTCAGAGATCAACTGCATTGATATTTCTGGTTAGGGTTTATAAACCCCTAAACTCTGCAATTAATTTAGCCTGACTTGAGACATAATCTCAACTTTAAACTTAACTGTGTTGTGTAGGTGTTATCAATTTTTGATTTGTGCGGAATTAAACTTTTAAGTTAAAATTAAATTCTGTTGATTTGAATCAATTTAATGTAAATTCTTAAGTAATATTTAGCACAGCACCAATATCATACTTGCATATGCAATTGGCATCTTTTCCCAAGATTTATTTACATGCTAAATTGATCAAATTAATCTAATCTTTTTACTAGTAAGGTGTCACATTGACTCTCATAAACAAATCGTTTCTTAAACTGACTTTAACCGTTGTAGAGCCACTGACAACAAAGTGGCTCTAAAACAGGATTTCATTTAGAATAAAATGAAGGCCTAAAACTGTCCTTTTGCTGCCCTGTGTCTGGTCTGGATCATGTTCCCTTTCTTTCTCCAGCTGTCTTAAAAATAAAGACTAGAAAGCTCATTAAAAAAGTTGCTTTTCATTTTCAACAATGGTTTTGCGTCTGCAGAAATTGTGGATGGAAATGCCAAGATGACTCTGGGAATGATTTGGACCATCATCCTCCGCTTTGCCATCCAGGACATCTCGGTGGAAGGTATAATTTTCTCCAAACGTTTCTTTCAGTTTTCTGAAGAATTTTGAACGGCGTAATTAAATGTCGGGATTTGGAGAAAAACAATAATGAAATGTAGCAAATCCTTAGTAATGGTTTGTTTTTGACGTTTCTTTTTCGGCCCGCAGAAACCTCAGCTAAAGAAGGATTGTTGCTCTGGTGTCAGAGAAAGACGGCTCCTTACAAGAACGTCAATGTTCAGAACTTCCACATCAGGTCTGAACTTAGTGTGGCTTGGATCTAGTCTTGAACTTTGATGTCACTCATCCTAATTCAAACAGTCCTCACATGGCACAAGTTCAAGTGGTTTTGATTTGCTTTTGCGTTAAGGAGGTTTTGCATAAAGCATTGATGTGGACATTCATTTATTTGAATAAGCAAATGAAGAATATCTATAAAATGATTTTAATCATAATCGCACTCGAGCTTGAAAAACACTCACTATTAAGTGGGCAGTTAACTCAGTTCTTTTAGTTTGTCATGCTTTGGATGTTTAGAGTCCAACTTTCACGTTAGTGCAGTGATTGGGCAGTGAATAAGTCATGTTTTCAGTGCTGCCCTCTGTTGGACAAGTATTTGATGCCCCCCCTCGCTGTGTCTTTTTTTGGACAGCTGGAAAGATGGTCTTGCCTTCAACGCTCTCATCCACAGACACAGGCCCGAGCTCATTGATTATGACAAATTGAGAAAGGTAAGTGTCTCTTAAAAAATCACGTCCAAATAGCAGAATCTATATGTTAATTGTATTGGAATCATTTAATATAATAAAGATTGTAATTATAAAAGAATAACGTTCAGTGCGATACTGGTTTTTGTAGATATAAGCTATGAGGTGGTACAGTCACAAGGACATGTGACCTTGTTTAATTTATTACCTGTGTGTTAACAGGATGACCCGGTGACCAATCTGAACAATGCTTTTGAAGTGGCTGAGCGATACCTTGATATTCCCAAAATGTTGGATGCAGAGGGTAAAAAATTCTGTTCTTTGGTGTTTGTGTGTATCTGTGACAGTCTGTGCCAGTATATTTGTGTGTTACTTGTGCCAACACATGAGTTTTGTGTGCTCAGGTGTGTGTGCTCATGTGATGTGTTTGTTGTGTGTGGGAATGTGAATGAGTTGGTGTGTGTGTGTGTGTATTGTGCATGTCAGCACATGCCCTGTATTTCTAGTAGCTGTTCCTGGGCTCAGACACACACAGACATGGCAAACACACACTCTTAATGTCTTCCACAAACAGTGTGTCACCATGGTAACCCCCCCTGAGTATTATGTTGTTTCTCCCCTCAAGCATGAAGTATCCAGGATCTCTACATCCACCCTGTTGCACCAGAGTGTGTTTTGATGCTATATTTATGCTTGTGTTTGTGTGTGTAATGGCTGTTGTCTGCACATGACTGTTGTGAATGTGCGGAGAAGTCCCATTTGTGTCTGTGTATGCGCGGGTTTGTATAATTCTTGTTTTCCTGCAGACATAGTGAACACTGCACGTCCCGATGAGAAAGCCATAATGACCTATGTGTCCAGTTTCTACCATGCCTTTTCTGGAGCCCAGAAGGTACCCTGCCCCCTCCCATGACCTTTAACCCCTGATCACTGTGACCCCAGATCCTCTTCGGCATGGCTTTTTCTTCCAGTACTGGAATGAACCAGAGGGGGGCGCCAGTGAAGACACTCTTCCTCGCATGTGGCGTTTGGCCAAAATGTGTGGCACGTCTCATCTCCGCCCTCCTCTGGCCTATGGCAAACTCTTTTTCCCAACAGCAGATTTGCTCTGTCTCTCACTACGTGGGTTGCCATGGTAATAACACCGGACTCCCAACTCCGTTTTCCATTCAGTGGGGGAGCCCATAAATTGCCTCTGCATAATCAGCTGACCCCCAGACAGCCACTTGCTCTCTCAATAGGGACACAGGCTTTGGGTTGCTTTGCTTCACCACTCTCTCTCTTTCTCTCTCTCTGTCTTTCTGCTGGCTTGGCTGTAGATATCGTGGGCACTCTACGGCCAGATGAGAAGGCTATTATGACCTACGTCTCCTGTTTCTATCACGCCTTCTCGGGTGCTCAGAAGGTGAGAAATCAGTGACCCCTGACGTTTGCACTGTAACACCTTAAGGCGCTTTCAGACCTGGTTTGTTGTAGAGCGTTTTGAAAGAATAGCATTTTCTGTAGCGCATGCAAAACATTAAATGACTAATGCATGATTATTCTGTACAATATATTCTCCAATGTTTTAAATTCCTCAAAGCAAAGCGTAATACACAAACTTTATCTCCAGAACCAAAGTGTAAAGCCATGATACAAAGTTTAAACTATTTTAACTGTTTGCTGGTGATTCTTTGAAACACAATCAATGATTTCTATATATCAAGGTAGATAATGACCTTCAGAGATAAACGAGCCTTGGCAGACACTTTTTATGTCACGGTAAACTTCTTTAGGTTGAGCCTTGAATAACAGAATTCGTTCTAAATCTGATCTATCTTTTCATCTGTAATCCAGTGTAAATCTTATGGGAATTTGCACCAGAGGTTCATCAAAAACAAACCGGGTGTGAAAGCAGCTTTGTAGTAGAAAGTGACTGGCTGGTTTTGACCCATCAAAGCTTTTGGCTTCCTAAACCCACTGCCCGCACCCCTTCTCTACACACACTGATTTTCTTTCTGATGGTTATAATCTCAGTAACATTTTCATTGGGTCTATCAAATCCTTTAAAGTGTTTCATATTTGCATTTTGTGCTACATGTCACATCACTGAAAGTAAAACAGAATTACTGTGGTCTAAAATTGAGTGTAAATATGAATGTAATTTACAATAATTAACTCTAAAGTTTAGGTTTTAAACGCTGGGGTTACTGTTTTGTTCATTCAGATGTTCTGAATGTCTCTACAATAAAGTTAACACAGTTTAAGGAGAGCTTAACATTATCAAATTATAAGTGTATTTCCTAGTAAAGTTTCACTGATGCACATATGTGAAACAGCTCAGCCATTAGAATTGGATTTTCCATGCTGTCTGTTTTTGAAAGATGTCCAGAATAGATACATTTCTAAAGGCCAGAGAAATATTCTTCAGTTAAAACCTTTAAAACGTGATTTAAAATTTTGACACCTACTTAAATTAAGTTTCAATTAAATAAATTTCCAGTCATTTTATTCCTTTCCTAATTGTTTTTACATGAGCAATTTGAACACTTTCTGTTTCAGTGTTAGTTAATGCTGTAAAGAATCCTGACGAGATCTTCCGGCAGTGGTATAAAAACTGAGAATGCAGATTTGATTTTAAAAATGGCATGTGTATTTTGCAGTTAGACGTTTTCAAAACTAACCAATTTTGGTTTTTGCATGGAACATCAATTAGAACAATAGTTATCACCATTAGCAATATGCTAAGTGTGTAATTTTGATGTTTAGCTGGTTCTTATTTTATTTGAATTTTGATGCATGCAACTGTTTATATAGCACATTATTAACTGACACATGAAGTTTTGTTTCGGTGTGTGTTTAATAAGTCATTTGCGTGTGTTTGAATGTTAATGTAAAGCACATTTTGCTAAACCCATTCACCAAAAAACAAATTAGTCTTATACATTTTTTCAGAGGTGACTAAAGCAGCATCTTGACATTTACAGTTCTAAAAACATTACTCATTTAATTTTCAATTGAAGTATATTGTGTATACTATATTATACAAATTAAAACATATGGTATACACTATATACTTTTGTAGTACCCGTGGTTTGACGTGTATTTTGGAACATGAGAACGTATGGATAATATTTTCGATTTGATATGGTTGTAACTGTACTGTTCTGTGATAGGCTGAAACAGCAGCCAATCGTATCTGCAAGGTGTTGGCGGTCAATCAGGAGAACGAGCACCTGATGGAGGACTATGAGAAGCTGGCCAGTGATGTAAGTCTGTTTGTTTTGTGTGCTGCTGAAGTTCATGTTTGTGGGTGGTGGAAAACAGACGAAATTGTTAAGTAATTCATTCCCCCCCTTCAGTTGTTGGAATGGATTCGTAGGACAATTCCATGGCTGGAAAATCGTGCTCCAGAAAAGACCATGACAGAAATGCAGCAGAAATTGGAAGATTTCCGTGACTATCGTCGTGTTCACAAACCACCGAAAGTACAGGAGAAGTGTCAGTTAGAGATCAACTTCAACACATTGCAGACCAAACTTCGCCTGAGCAACCGACCTGCCTTCATGCCATCTGAGGGACGCATGGTGTCGGTAAGAAACGGTTTATGGAAATAGGCATAAATTTTTCAGTCACCCCATAATGTAACCTTGTAATTAAATTTGACTGGTATACATACACCATTGGCCCAATTTTGAAAGACGTTTAGAAGATAATATTTTGTTTTGCTGTAGGACATTAACGGGGCGTGGCATAATCTGGAAGGTGCAGAGAAAGGCTATGAAGAGTGGCTACTGAATGAAATCCGTCGTTTGGAGAGGCTTGATCATCTTGCAGAGAAGTTCCGTCAGAAAGCAGCCATCCATGAGAGCTGGACAGATGGTATAATGACAGGAACTACACTTAAACTTACATACGTCTACATTTACCTACTACTTACATTTTTTTTCCATACCGATTTGCTTCACTCAAATTTACCTGCATTAGTTTCCCAGACTGTTGATACAATATGACTGAAAAGGGTTGAGCCTTGATCTTAATGACGTGTTCTTTTACCCATTAATGTTTTGATTTTCCTTAAAGTCTGAGGCCTAGTCACTTGTCACAACTACAATCTGTAATAATTTTAACTAAACAGATCTGTGATTATTTGTGTAGGTAAGGAAGCCATGCTAACACAGAAGGATTATGAGACCGCGAGTCTGTCTGAGATCAAAGCTCTCCTGAAGAAGCATGAGGCGTTCGAGAGTGACCTTGCTGCACACCAGGACAGAGTGGAACAGATTGCCGCCATTGCACAGGAGCTCAAGTGAGAACATGGCGAAAACAGCTTTTTAATAAAATTAACAGAAATTGAGGTGATAAAGGGATAAAACCGGCCAGAAAAAATTTGAAGGTGGAACAAAAGTTTTATGACTAAAGAATAATGGAAAAAAACATTTTGTGTTTGTATATTAGTGAGCTGGACTATTATGATTCCCCGAGTGTTAATGCACGCTGTCAGAAGATCTGTGAGCAGTGGGACGCTCTGGGTTCCCTCACACAGAGCCGTAGAGAGTCTCTTGAGGTACTTCCTCTTTCCTAGAGAGATCCTATGGCACATTTATCATGTGCTCATTATTGCCTGTACGTACATTTGGTCTACAGAGAACAGAGAAACAGCTGGAGTCTATCGATGAACTCTATCTGGAGTACGCCAAGAGAGCAGCACCATTCAACAACTGGATGGAAGGGGCGATGGAGGATCTTCAAGACATGTTCATTGTACACAACATTGAGGAGATCCAGGTATACTTACAACTTAACACCTGCACTTTATTATTAAACGTTCAGTTTCACTCCAAAATGTCCCTTCAAGGAAGTTAAATGAGTAATGGCTCCAGTTGGCACATACTAACTTTACTTTTTACTTTTTCCCCCTGTAGGGACTGATAACAGCTCACGAGCAGTTCAAGTCGACTCTTCCAGAGGCCAATAAGGAACGGGAAGCTATTCAGGCTATCCAGGCTGAAGTTCAGAAAATTGCTCAGTACAATGGCATCAAACTGGCTGGGACCAATCCTTACACCACCATCACCCCCCAGAGCATTGACAGCAAGTGGGACAAGGTAGGACTGTGGGACTGTTTACATTGGTGAACTATTGTTATCCTCATGAGCTAGTTCTGTTTACAAAGATACAAACGTTTCAGTTTGTAGGTATTGATAATGCGTTCTCCCTCTCTTGTTTGTGTGTAGGTGAAGCAACTGGTTCCACAACGTGATCAGGCTCTTCAAGAAGAACTTGCACGCCAGCAGTCTAATGATCATCTCAGACGCCAGTTTGCCAACCAGGCCAACATGATCGGGCCATGGATACAAAACAAGATGGAGGTATAGTCCCACATACATTGAATTTGCTTTATTCTCTCCTGTGGGGGAGTAAAAATGCTGAACGATTCATGTATCTTCATGACATGTTGTTTGTGTAGGAGATTGGGCGGATATCAATTGAGATGAATGGAACGTTGGAGGATCAGCTAACCCATCTGCGTCAGTATGAGCAGAGTATCATTGAATACAAACCAAACATCGACCAACTGGAAGGAGACCATCAGCTCATTCAGGAAGCACTTATATTTGACAACAAATACACTGCTTACACTATGGAGGTATTTGTTTGCAAGATACACAAACGTTTTCAAATACAAATTAACTTGTGAAACCTTAGAGGAACTAAAAATGTAGCATGTAAATGTACCTTATGGCACATTCATGGTTTTGTTTCCTGTTTTTTGCTCTAGCATCTGCGGGTTGGCTGGGAGCAACTCCTCACAACAATCGCTCGCACCATTAACGAAATTGAGAACCAGATTCTGACTCGCGATGCTAAAGGCATCAGTCAGGAGCAGCTTCACGAGTACCGCGCGTCTTTCAATCACTTTGACAAGGTCAGGGACTCTGCCTTCATGTGTTTGTGTGATAGAGACAGTTAAAGGTTTTCTAGTTAAGTTCATCAGATTCCAGGATGATTGGTGCATGATGAAAATAGATCTGTTTAAAGTTTGGTTTGATTTGTTTTAATTGTTGCCATTGGTCCATTTTGTCTATTTATTTTGACACTAATGGGAAGGAAAACTTCTCATTGAAACATACAGTGTGTATGTCTAACCTGAAGTCTACCACATTCATAATGTCTCCATAATATTTTGATTTGACAAATCACGTCACTCGCTCATGTCATAGGTATGTTTCATTAGTCATGCCACTTGTTTGCCATTATTCCACGTCATTGTCTGACATCAACATGTTTTTCCTTGTCTCCATTTACGCCTCTGTCTCCACTCCAACCATGATGTTTTGTGAACGTGTATCGATACCACTATTCTTCACCTGCATGCTCTGATTGGTCCATCCACTGCAATTGTTTGCGTGATTGGCTTGCTACAGGACCACAGTGGTGTCTTGGCGGCTGAGGAGTTCAAGGCTTGTTTGATCAGTCTGGGTTATGACGTAGAAAACGACAAGCAGGTATGAGTGCATACAGTGAGGAAACCGCTGTGATGTGTACTGTGTGTTTGTGTGTGTTCTGTCACTCATTCATTCATTCCATCACTCACTAACTCACTCACCTGTTGTGCTGCTGCTTGAATTGGTGCCCTCTGCAGGTCAGCTAAGGTTATGGCTTGTTTTTAACTTTTCTCAATGCTTTCTTTTTTTCATTTTTTCCTGCAAATACTTCCCACCCATTCTCATTCTCACATTTCTCTTCAAACTCACTCTGTTCTGTTGGGGTACATTCCTCAACTCATCTCCTCAACTTCTCTGCTATCCACCTGCATTCTCCGCATATTATTTTCTATACTTTACGGTCTATAGAAGCGCACAGGGATAATGGACACTGATGATTTCCGCGCTCTGCTTATTTCCACTGGGAACAGCCTGGTACTGCTATCTCTTTTATTTATCCTAAATTTCTGCTGTTACGTTTATTCTTAACTTTTGTTTTCTCAGAAAATATTTCTCTAGTGTCTGTAGTTTTAAAGTCTTTATATGGGTGATTTTATATATTCTATGTAACACAAATGTTAAAGGCCCTCAAGGACAGATGCCTGTTTAATTCCTTTAACTGATGTATATTACTTTACTTTACTGAAAATTTATATTTTTACAAAAACTATTGTTAATTAGAAAACATGGATCGTAAAAATAAGTTTGTGAAGACCTATTGAACAACTCTAGCACTCACAGCCTTGCTTACATTTGTCTCAAATACAATGTCTAACCTGAAATCTACAAAAGATAGCAAAAGCTAAAAAGAATAGTACCTGTGTTCTCCTTGTAGTTTATCTGGGTTAACCTTTAACCTCTGGTCTTCAGGGTGATGCAGAATTTGCTCGTATTATGGGCATTGTGGACCCCAACAACAGTGGAGCAGTGACCTTCCAGGCATTCATTGACTTCATGTCAAGGGAAACAACCGACACGGATACTGCAGACCAGGTCATCGCCTCATTTAAGATCCTAGCTGGAGACAAGGTAAGAACCTGTATATTAGTATCCAAGTACATGTCCGGTCAGAGGACTATGGGTTTTGAAACTACCTTCACCTGTTCTTCTCCTACAGAACTACATCACAGCAGAGGAGTTGAGGCGCGAGCTTCCTCCCGACCAGGCAGAATATTGCATTGCCCGGATGTCACCTTATACAGGCCCTGACGCGGTCCCGGGTGCGCTCGACTACATGTCCTTCTCCACCGCCCTGTATGGAGAGAGTGACCTTTAAGAGCCAACTCCAGGACTCTGGAGCAGCACTCTCTCTCCTGCATTAGTGTTGATCTTCTCACAGACTAAATAGATGAGAACCCTGGCTGAAGTCACATTCTCACCCATCTAGTCCTTACAGAGATCAGCGCTCCTGAGGAAGAGAAAGATATTTAAGAGTGTTGGAAATGGGACTTAATAGCACATCTGAGGGGAGGGGGAATAGAAGTTTGGGCAAGGGATTACTGTGGCATTATGGGAGGAGCTAGTAACTGTTGAAGCTTGCCACACAATGAGGAATAACAGTGATTTAGTGTAACTCATGTCAGTCTTAGAGAGTGTAAGGAAATGAAAGTGAAAGTTGCAAGATAAAAGAAATGGTAAAAGTTGAGATGTTTTGCAGGTTCACAGTGACAAGGGAGGGGGTGTGTGGGTTTAGACTGCAGCCGCAGGTTCTTTAAACTTGTTTCATTTTCATCATTTTCTTTTAATGATGTAAATAATACAATTGAAGACAGTCAAGAATGCTTTGTCCAGCTTTCAAGTGATTTCTCACCAGCAGTAACATGTTAAGACACTTAATGTTAAGCCTTTGGTCCAATTAAATGAAATCTTGTTTTGAATGTAGAACGAGATTGTACGAAGTTGGTTTAAAGAATCTGCAATGACTTCAGTCTATGCTTACACTCTTAACCTGCACCCTCTACCCCTGGCAGGGAGGGCACAAGCTTTTCTAATTAACATGCTATTTTTCTGTTTTATTTTTGTTGTTTTCTTGCTAGGGTTGGTGGGGTGGGAGGTTTGGGGTTGGCGTATGTTATTTGGCAGATAGCAAAGCTGTATATCGTAGGATAATTGAGAGATTGACTAAGTGTTTTGATATAGAATTTTGCAACATGCCCTGTTTAACGCATTTTGCTGGATCAGTGGAACGTTTTGAAAATCTAACCTCGGCTTTCTTTCATCCTGTTTTTATTTTTCTCCTCTCCAGTGATTTTGAATTAGCAGGTTTCCACGCTGTACATACTTATTTTCCAGTACACAAAACTATGAGACTACCCATGGTGACAACATAGGACTTTATGAAGATGATTATACTGTAAAACAAGCAGCTTCACCTCCTCAAGAGAACTGTAGACAGATTTTAGTGGCTGCAGGTCTGTTTTTTGGTTTCTTTTTGGGGTTGAAGAATGAAGCTACAAGAAAACCTGGTTGATTTTATTTTTTGCCCTGCAGACAACCATACAGCATTCTCATGTTGACTCCAGACTCTTCCTTGTGGATTTAGTAACTGTAATAAAGGCATCCATCTTTAATTGTTTCTCGAATATTACTGAATGTCCATATAAGTGAATGGTTATGTGAGAAACAACTAGTATCAATGACATCATAGCTATCAAATCAGCTGTGGGAATAGAAAAAGGTATAAAAGGTGTTACGTAGTCAGAAATAAGTAATGTGCCTGTTAGATACAGGATGCGCTTTCTCACACACGTTTTTCTTTCCTTCTGTTGTATGCTCGTCTTTATTTAAATTACTGTTTAACAAATCTATGCAATCATGTATCCAATACCAACCATGTTCGGTAATGAGTGGCAGGGGTGATTTGCAATCAAAAGTGTTGAAGTGGGAATAAATTAAGTGTTCAGAGAGGAAGAGTAAGATTGGAGAAGGTTTGACTAGACTTGGACCAAAAGCCTGCAAAGTCTTAACATCTGCAAAGTTGAATAAAAGCATTTGGAATTCTGATTTTTTTTTCTTTTTATACTCTTTAATATCAAACCTTATCTGCTGTACTGGAAATTTGCAAGAACTGCTTTCTGTCTCAAATGAAAAGTGAATTTCACATGCACACGGTTTCCTTATAAAATATTACCACTTTGAATGATTTGTCTGTGTCCCTGCTTAACATCAGGCAAATGAATAGTGTAGTTACCACAGAAAATGATTATGACGTACCGTATTTAAGGTTGGTGTTTCTAGATTTCAAATATAGGTGTATGCTGGGCAAGACAATAAACTTTAAAATGCAGACTGTTTTAAAAGAATAGCCAAAAGCCTTAAACATTGGATGTTTTGATATGACATTGATAGAATTACATAGTAACCCAGTCTTTAAAAGGCTAATGTATGTTTAATCTTAATGTTTGACGTGCTAATAAAAAATGAAAAGGGACATTTACCATGGAGCAAATGCGCTAGTAACGACCAGACACGTGTCCAATATTTCCTTGGTATTCAACGTCTCTATATCCACAATTTATTATTTTGTGTGGTAATCTGCACTGTGTTTAATGCTGTTGAGGTTATATATTAGGAAAACTCAAATTAATCTACATGTATACTACAGTTAATAGCCCTCAGTCAGTGGTACTAACTTACCCCCTTCCCAAGCCGTCCTGAGGCAGTGCGGTTTTATAAGGGAAATAAATACGGGCGAAGCCGCGTTCAGCTCTTCGTGTAACGTTTATGACACTATCAGAGACGGGAAGTTTTCGATATTTTTCCAAATTTTATTGTTTTTTCCTTTAAAAACCTGCAGTTTTAGCGACTATCTTTCGGTGTCGACAGCCGTGTAGGATCTTACCGTTAGGTTGCTATGGCAGCCGGAGCGCGCGCGCGCGCGGATTTCTCGCCTCAGAATTCTAACGGTTGCTGCTGATGACGCGCACTGTTTAAATTCGCACGGGCGGGAAGAGCGCGACGGATTTCAGGTCGTGGTGGCGGGAATCATGGTGTTAATCTTTCGATGCTTTTCTGTCAGGTGTCAGAATTGCGCACCAAAAACATATGTGCAAATTTATATACTTTCAATTTGTGATAATGCATCAGATTTCTAAAGGTTCTGTTTAATGGGTTAGTGTTAAAAAATATGCTTTTGGACCTGCACGCAGGACCGTTGTCCTGTTCGAGGTTAATAGCAGTGAACTATAAACTGTTGGTAGACCTATAGAGTGTAACCATAAGGTCTGACCAGCCTTACGTCTCTTGCCCTTTGTCCCTTTCTTACTGCCTGTCAGATGTGTTTACCGGTATTTTAAGCAACTGGACATAGATGCTAACGAGACTGTCTTTGGAAAACGTTATGGTTCCTGCTGCATATAATGTTACGCGTCCCTGCTGTGCCAAAAGTGAATTCAGTCCAAAAATATGTTAAATTATGTTTTGGATTTTGCTGCAGACTGACCTTCATCTCTCCCCAACACCGAGAAGCAGCGGATCGCTTCATTCTGTATTTCTGAATCTCTCTGGCTCTCGTGACCTTTCCAATCCAAACGCTGCCTGTCAGATAAAGGGCTTGTTATTGGTTCTGTTAGAATAACCACAGAGATGCTTGAGCGGTCAAGTGTGTGACTGAGTATTTGAGTGCCGTAGAGCCACAGTGTCACGCTGAGTTTGGACGAGTGTAAACGCTGCTGACATAAACAGTGGGGGTCCACAGTGGGGGTCCAATGAAACCAGGCTGAAATCTGTGTTTTTAAAGCATTTTAAACAAAGCGATGTTTTGGGATTTATGAAAAATGTTATCAATTCTAGAAATGTTATCAATTGTGATTGTGTTGTGATTCATTTTGAATTGTAATAACTCTCACCGAAGGGCATTTTCCATTAAGTTGTACTTACTCAGGATTGCACCATTGAATTAAAAATTGCACATAGGTCGCCAGATATTGATATGTTGGTGTATAAAAATAATGCGCAAAAACAAGTTGCCCGTGACAACAGAAATCGCCTTTAGGTGGCAGTGTTACTCCAGTTGGTGGTCTTTGACTTTCTGACTAT